>CAKAOI010048358.1:0-109903 GCA_916701655.1 Sebastiscus albofasciatus | reverse complement strand
AAAAAAAGTTATTCTTATAAAACCTTCATTATATCCTGACAGTTATTTTGATCATTTATAAATCCTTTAAGTCATTTATCAAGCAAAAAATGTCAAACATTTGCTGGTTTCAGCTTCTCAAACATGATGATTTTGTTGATTTTCTCTGTTTTTGATTTAATGTTTTGGGTTTGGAATTGTTGGTCAGACAAAATATGCAATGTGAAGAAGACATAACCTGGAGCTCTGACATTCTTCTGACTATTAATCGACATAATCAAATGATTAAGCAATATTTAAAATAAACATTAAGATAAAATCTTCCATTTGCAGCTATTTTTTGATACAACAGAAGTTTATTTCTGACTATAAGCCATGTTAGCACAACTTTAAACATAAAAAAGATCTTAGAACTAAATTGTGACATAAGGCAGGGCCCCTATAGATAGGAAATATTTCAAGAATCATTTTTCAGGCTCATTAATAGACACACAAGAACCTGCTTTGTTCAGTTGGTAATCCAGCCTGCTGTACGTATACGAAGCCCTCACACAAATGTAGAAATGCATGCATATCCCTGCTTTTTTAGGTGGTCTAAGTTGAATCATTGGTGTTTACATGGTAATGAATGCTTGTGCTGTTTGTGTGTATTGGATGTCCAGGACACACTGCTGGAGCTGCTGGGTGATGCGGTGGCGGCGGCAGTACGGCAGGGGAAAAGTCTGGTGATCAGCAGCTTCCCCAGAGACCTGAGACATGCTGAGGACTATGAGGCCAAGGTCGGAGCCCTGGACTGACACACCTGTAGACAGGAACATGAATAAAACAAGAGAAAGTTGAAATCAGGGGTCTTCAACGTTTGTCAGGCCAAGGACCCCTGATAACTGATGGAGAGATGGAGCAGGGACCCCCTACTGTAAATATTAAACTGGGCCTAGTGCCATGTATAAATGTACCTCGTTATTGTGCATCCAGTACTAAGCTATTCAAATAATACACAGGTTCATATATTCATGTTTTTATTTTAAACATGTGCAAGGTACAGTGAGTAGGGTGGCCATGCCACTGCCATTCATAAACATACCTTGTTAACTGATACCAATGCCAATATCAACAATGTCTGTTAATTGCATGATGATAATCATGCACAC
This sequence comes from Sebastiscus albofasciatus, assembly GCA_916701655.1. Taxonomy (NCBI): domain Eukaryota; kingdom Metazoa; phylum Chordata; class Actinopteri; order Perciformes; family Sebastidae; genus Sebastiscus; species Sebastiscus albofasciatus. The sequence goes on along the minus strand of CAKAOI010048358.1, from coordinate 108,773 downwards.
CAGCTATTCAAATTTTTTATTTTCATCAAATGTGGAAACGAAAATGAGCGATGGCCTATTAGTGCCACTGCCATGCATAAACATACCTGTTAATAAATAATAATAATTAAAAATAAATAAAATAATAATAATAAGAAGAAAATTTCGCGTCCCCCTGCAGTACCTCTGCGGACCCCCTAGGGGTCGCGGACCCCCTGTTGAAGACCTCTGGTTTAAATCATGTCTTCACAAAAAACTTTAAAAAAGAAAACACTCAGCTCATTTGATTTAGAAAAAATGTAAAAATGATAACTAAATATGATGTATAGTAAAATATTATGGAGATAATGGTAGAAAATGGTGAAGCATGACAAACTGAAATGATGTGTTCAGAGTGACAATTATTTGTTTGTCACAAAAGCAACAAATGGAAGAAAAATGTCCCTTTTTTCCTGATGCAGAGTGATAGAGTAACACTAACGCTGATGGGACAACAGCACAGTGACATACACTCACCTGCCGTCACCTGGACTTGTTGCTGACTTTCCTCCTCCTGTGCCTTGTGTGTCAGATGGGGGAGCCCAGCGCGGTGCTCCTGCTGAGCTGCTCGGCCGACACCATGTCCAGTCGCCTGCAGTGTCGCCACGGATCCAGCTCCGGCCTCAACCCGGCCTCAGACAGAGACGGCGTCCTGCACAGGAGGGCTGAGAGCTTCTGCAGCGACAGCCAGGTGGTGGCAGCTCATTATGAGCGCAAGAAGCTTCTGCACACGGTAACATTGTTTTTTAGAGAGAAATTAGTTTTTATTCTGTGTGGCTGTATGCAGCTAACTCTGCCAGGGTCAGGGGTCAGAGGTCAGGAGCAGTTCACCCATCAAATGAGAATTAGCGAACTTCTATCCACTTCATCTCAGCTGAAATTCATTCACCTTTAAAGGCCCCTCAAACACACATTCCTGCCTTCTTATAAAGTACAATTTTAAGATTAGTTGTAGCCAAACAATTGTACCCTGGGTACAAAAGGCCCCAATATTTATCTCATTATCTCCCATATGTTTCTATTTAACATTCTGGCAGAACTTTTACTTTAATTTATGTTAGGGCTGTCAAAGTTAACACGATAATAATGCGTTAACGCAACTTGTGATTTTTAGGTTGTTTTAAAGCTAGAGTGAAGATACTGCTATCATATGAAACTATAAAACCTAAGGAATCCCATTCATACCAACCATGTCATACTAGCTTCTCGCGAAGGAGTCTAAATACGCTCCAAACTTCCACAAAATTATGGCGAGGAAAAACTGGCAACGCCTTTTTCAAAGGGGTCCCTTGACCTCTGAACTCAAGATAAGTGAATGAAAATGGGTTCTATGGGTACCCACAAGTCTCCCCTTTACAGACATGCCCACTTTACGATAATCGCATGCACAATAATAAATATATACATACATTTGCATAACGCAAGCACATTTGTCCACTCCCATGTTGATAAGAATATTAAATACTTAACAAATGTCCCTTTGAGGTACATTTTTAACAAATAAAAAATGTGTGATTAATTTACGATTAACTATGGACAACCATGCGATTAATCATGATCAACTATTTTAATCGATTGACTGCCCTAGTTTATGTGCATGATAGGACATAGTGAAGGAGTTTTTGGACACAGTGCAAGTGTTCGGCTAAAACAAATCCGGTTTCGTGAGCTGTTTGGAGAAATATAATGCATGAACATTAAGTTTTTAATATTGCGTCATGGGCCATTACATATTGATTCATATCAGCTTCACACATCCAACTAGCCAGTGACTCCTCATGCCCTGTATGGAAGCATCTGCATTTGTTATCCGTTCATTTGTTCAAGTTTTTCCTTTGATTTGTTGCCAATCTGTACATAAACATACAAGAAAAATCAACATAAGGAAAAAGCAAACAGATAATTTGCCTTCTTTTCCAAGCTTTATAGACAAAACAAATTAAAAAAAATAAAGTTAAACAACTATCCAATTTCCATTCCTCTCTAATAGAAATGATTATTTTAGAATATATTTGGAGCTGAAGGCCTGGATGTAAGGAGAGGGGGTTAGCTTGCTGTGTGACTGATCCTTTCACTGACGTCTCCACTGACAAGAGGGTCAGTAGATAATCACAGAATTTCTGTTCGGGGGTTGAACTGTCCCTTTAAAATGAGCTGTTTGAACGTTTAAATGCCACATCAGGTGTTGTGTGTGTGTGTGTGCAGGCTTAAATGCCACAGCAGGTATTGAGGTCACCAGTCTGCTGTGAGCTCACAGAGGTTGCACTGCGGCAGACCGTTCTGTCCTCGACTGCATATTAAGACACTGATGGTTTTTGAAAGGACCTCGTCTCAGCACAGTTTGTCTCCGTCTGCAGGTTGACGCAGAGAGGTCGCCAGATGAAGTGTTCGCCCAGATCTGCCAGGTGATGGAGACCTTCTGATTTCTACAATTTCCTTCCCTAAACTCTGCCGTCCAGGGGGGGTCCACCTGTGAAGACCTTCTCTCTCTCTGGAGACTCGCCCACCACACCCACATAACATCACACCTGCACCAGACATACGCTCGTTGAACTGTGGTATGCATGTCCCCAAACACTCCCAGCAATCAGTGAAACCTCTTTCTGCTTTTGACACTGACGAAGCGCCTGGTTGTCACATTCTGCTTCATCCACTTGCATTGTCTCTCTCTTACATTGACCTCAATATATGCTGCCAACTGCTGGACCGAGGCAGGTAACTGTACTGAGAAAACAGCATTTCCCTGCTGTGACTGAGAGCATGTTTCTAGTTGAATGTGAAATCTCTCCCACCGGAGGAGCAGAGAGAGGGTTCCCGCCGCGTTAGAAAGTGGAAATGTCAGTGTGCGCTCATGCTCTCATGCACAGCAAACATGCTTTATATCGTAACAAGCATGCAAGAATTACAATCAAGCTTAACTGCCTTTTGTGCATTCAATAAAAAGCAGAAAAGAGTGTTAAAGAATATTGCATTTGTATGTTTCCAAGCTCATCGTGCAGGTACTTGTTTAAGTCTGGTATTTAACAGTCAATAAAGCCAGTGCATTTGCTAAAAGGAGGATTTCTGAGTGTGTGCTTTAGTGCTTTATGTGTGTGTGTGTGTGTGTGTGTGTGTGTGTGTGTGGACAGGGAATGGTCACCGCTGATCTGATATCGCCATCTGCTGGTGAGAAGATCACAACAAAGAGGTGCCGAAATGATATATAAAGTAACAAAGGGATATAGTTTAACATACTGTTTAAAATGCACAAAAACATTTTGCCCGTGTGTGTCCACCTTTAAGCTGATACAACACATGGATCCAAGATCAGCAATATTAGCTTCAACTGCAGCATGTGATGAGTCACGGAGCGTCTGAACCACCAAAGGTCACATGTTGAGAGCACAAATGAATGGAAAGAAAACAAAAAAACAATCAGGCACTTGAACATTTTCACATCTTCTTGACGACATCTGGAGGTTTCTACATTGCATCCATTCTAGGGCTGTCAATCGATTCAAATATTGAATTACGATATGCGATTAATAGTTAATCGTGATTAATCGCAAATTAATCGCACATTGTTTATCTGTTCAAAATGTACCTTAAAGGGAGATTTGTCAAGTATTTAATACTCTTATCAACATGGGAGTGGACAAATGTGCTTGCTTTATGCAAATGTATGTATATATTTATTATTGGAAATCAATTAACAACACAAAACATTGACAAATATTGTCCAGAAACCCTCACAGGTACTGCATTTAGCATAAAACAATATGCTCAAATCATAACGTGGTAAACTGCAGCTCAACAGGCAACAACAGCTGTCAGTGTGTCAGTGTGCTGACTTGACTATGACTTGCCCCAAACTGCATGTGATTATCATAAAGTGGGCATGTCTGTAAAGGAGAGACTCGTGGGTACCCATAGAACCCATTTTCATTCACATATCTTCAGATCAGAGGTCAAGGGACCCCTTTGAAAATGGCCATGCGAGTTTTTCCTCGCCAAAATTTAGCGCAAGTTTGAAGCGTTATTTACGTGCATTCGCGACAAGCTGGTACGACATGGTTGGTACCGATGGATTTAGGTTTTCTAGTTTCATATGATGCCAGTATCTTCACTCTAGCTTTAAAACTGAGCCTGCTACAACCTCCGGAAGATCGATTGCTTAGACAGCCGTACTTCAAATGTCTTGTTTTATTCAACCAACAACCTAAAACTCAAAGATATTCAGATTACAATGATATAAAACATCCTCACATCAGAGAAGGTGGAACCAGAGATTTTAAAACACGTTTTGTTAAAGGAGCAGTGTGTAGGAATTCCTGGCATCTAGCGGTTAGGTTGCAGGTTTCCAAGCGCGTCGGTGAACTACGGTGGTCTTCAGATAACATATCGTGAAAGGCTCTCTCTAGAGCTGTATGCTGGCTGTGGCTCAGCACTGCTCTAGTTTAACTACAGACACACACTGATCATAGCTGCACTCATAGCACAGAGAGGAGCAGGGGGGATCACTGGAACACATGCACATAACGCAACCCGTTCTTATCCGTGAAATACGGCCGCTTTTTATGTGAAGACTTCAAGAAGTTGAGGGGTGTGACAAAGCGGTGGCATTTGACCCCCTGAAGGGGCTGCACACCCTGCGCACTGTTATTGGCTGGGCGTTACACCCCCACATGGAGCCTAAAGGCTGTTTGCTGACGCCCAGAAGCGTCCAGAGTAAAGCAAAATAATAAGAAAAGAGAAAATCCAAGCAGAGTCCAGCAGGGTCTCTGCAGAAACAGACATCATCACACACTTCTAGTGGGGCATAAGTGATGATTGAGAGGGATTACTTTTGTATCAGTCTATACGATGTTTTTTAGTTAATTATTGCATATTATACCTTTAAGTAATCAAATCAACTAATGAATAATCTAATCGTTGCAGCTCTAAACTGCAGAACCATATAATAATAATAATAATAATAATAATAATAATAATAATAATAATAATAATACAGGAACAACAGGTGTAGAAACACTATTTTCACATACTTTTATTTCCACGGTTCTCCTCTAGCATTTTTTTTTTTTTTACATTATTATTTTTTTTACATAAGAACAGACTGTTATACACAGATATTGAAGCAGGGCAAAGGGGGTGAGGGAAGGAGACGAAAACCATACAAAATGGTGTCTACTCAAGCACAACAAAATCTATGTGTATAAAATCGTGTGGGTGTGTTCCACTGTGGAGGCACCAACCACTACCTCAATTCTTTTTTTTTTTTTTTAAATAGATTAATAAAAATACAATCTTTTAAATGGACCTTTTTTAAAGTGGACTGCAAAATTAAAGAAGATCTAGAGGCATGATGACTGGATCGATGATGTAGGACAATGTGGGTCGATGGCGCCACGCAGGAAAAGGGAGAAGTTGTGGCCAGGTTCAGAGGTGGAATTTCCTTCCCCAAAAAAAGGAAAAATTCTCTTTTAAAAATGGCACACAGCAACTAGCGCTGACTACTTTTCACCATATACTTTTACACTCAACATGATCAACAACGGCACACATTGGGGGGGAGGGGGAGAAAAAAAAAATGAAAACAAAAAAACTTTCCATACGTTCCCATTCGCCTGCCTTCAAAAACATTTGCTCTCCGTGCTGTAGTGCTTCCTTGTTAGACATGTTTTAGTGGAGAGAGCAAAAGGGAAAGGAAATAGAGATGAAAGTGTGTGTCAGTGTGTTTGTGTTTTGAAAGGTGAGAGAGCAGCGTTGTGTGTGACAGTGGTAGGGGATGGCTCCATGCTCAAAAACATGGGCGCACGGTCCGTTCAACACGTACAGGTCTGTGGATCAGCAGAACTTCCTACAGTCTGCAGCCGGGAAAAAAAACACACCGACCTCGGCGTCACGTTCCACGCCGCCTAACTTCTCTCGCGGCAGCTCCCCGCTGAGGAAGCTGCGACTCATAAATACTCAATCTACGGATACCTAGCTAGAACATTTTTCACTCTTGCATAACACGGAGACCACATACACACATACAAACCACCTATGTGTATCTCAGTTGATGACTTCACAGTCCACTATGACCACACATCTCCATTAGGTGGCGCCTCACCAGACTGATCGTCAATTCTCCAGTTTCGAAAGCAGCACAGGGAGGTAAACTGGAGGGCGATGAGGGGAAGAGGGTAAAGGGGGGGCAGCCCTCCTGGAGTCACAGAGCTCGGGAATGTCGGTGTGCCTTGTTTTTTGTTTGTTTTTTTAAAAATAGTGTATCGTTTCAAATCACAGATCCGTTGATTAACCTGGCTGAGGTGGAGCAGGGCCCCCTTGTTCTGAGGAACCAACATGGCCGCCCTTTGCTTGAGTCAGGGAGGCCAGTTAACCAACAGCCACCCTCCCCCCACTACCCCACCCCACCAGCAGCACTGTGGTCTGCTCTGAGGCCCCTGGCTGTCTGCCAGCCTGCTGGCCTTCCTGCCTGGCGGCGGGTTAAGCGGTTATCTTGGACTTGGAGGATGGAGCCATGCACAGAGTGGCCTGTGGGATATGTGGAGAGAGCCTGGAGCTAGAGGCGCCTGGGACCCTGTCATCTGTTGGCTGGAAAGTAGTTAGGGTCCAGGTAGTTGTAGCCTGTGCTCTGCGGCAGGCAGTAGTCCCTGTCCAGAAAAGTGTCTGGCTGGTGCACCGGTTCCAAGTGGTGGTTAGGCTTGTGGGTCTCTGTCTTGAACAAGCTGGAGGACGAGCAGGAAAAAAAAAGGGGAAAATGTCAGTGAAAGAGCCGCTGTCTCAGTCTCACGATCCTGAAGTAAAGGAAGAGTTAAGACCCTGACACACCGAGCAAACAGACAGTTTGGGGCCGTTGATGAGAATCTCCACTCTGTATCTGCGCTATACAATCAAAGTGGACTGAATAAATGCCACTAAAATAACAAGACAGGAATGTCTGTTTTGTCTATTCCAGTAAATCTAATACCTGACAAATAAAGCTCCGTCATCACATTCATGCAGTCACTCCCTTTCATTTACAACAGTAGATATTAAAAGGGATAAAAAAAACAAAAAAACCACAGTAAAATCTATGAAAACATTTCTCATGGTAGACAAATCAATATTGTTTCAAGCTCCAGGTCTGTATGTGGTAATTTCACTCTCATGACAGGAGGTGGAGGATCTCACCAGTCGGAGCAGTTGGAGCAGAAATCAACCGAGTTGTCCTGCGGACAATCCTGACAGTGCCACCTCACTCCCTGGATGGGCTCCATGCCGCAGACGTCACACTGCACAACACAAACACACACACACATCCAACATCTTTAGAGTAGTATAACACCATTAAACACTAGGGGTGTCACGATTTTGATTCCAAAAATCGGAAATAGATCAAAACTAGCTTCCGATCACAAAAATCACAATTTCCAACATAAGCCACTGCGTTCTGAACAGACACGTTACATTACAAACACTAACAAAAGTAACATTTGCATTCTGTAACATAAATCAGCAAACGTCAACTAGTCAGTCCAGCACTCAGGACTAGGCAGGCATTATGGGAAATGTGGGCCATCCCTGAAGCTACGATACTCAGGGCACTTCCTGCATTCACCTGTGGCATTTTACACTGCTTGAATTAGCCTAGCGGGTAGCAGACTTTAGTTAGCTAGGTTCCTTACTCATCATAGCTCTTCTACTCTTACTTGGTTTAACATTAAGTCACTGCATCTTCTGACAGAGCAACACCACTGTTGAATTTCGGCCTACATGCAAATTTTTTCAGCTCAACATTGTTGAATCTTAGCAGCTGATGTTGGTCGTGAGATCAACAAGCTAGCGGTATTGCCGAGAGTTGTCTCTCATCTGTGTGTCCAAAGCTCCGCCCTCGGTGACACACAGCGATCAGAGGAGAGAGAGAGGGAAAAAAGAGAGGAGGGAAACAAGCGCGGCAGTAAATGACAACAAAACCGTATTTTTGTAGATTACAGCACACTTGTAATGCACTGCAGAAAGATTTATGTTTTGTTTTTGATATTAAAAAGATGCAGCTTTTTATATTGTAGACTGTCGTAGTAAAATTTTTGAAACACTTTCCAAATAAAAAGGGAGTTTCTTTTTTAAAGAACAATTTGAGAATGTAAATGACAGTTGTCTGGGCATAAAACCAATGATCTGTTGATCTTTACCAATCAAGACTCCATAGTCAACAATGGCATGTTCAAATCGAATCATGACACCACTATTAAAAGCTGGTAAAAACTGATTAATAACTGTGAACAGCAAACACTGATTTCTTCGGACACTAACATTTGAATAGTGATATTGTCACAACACGTCACAGATAACTTAGTATTTCAGATAAGGGAATACTTCAGTAACTACAATAGAATATGTATTTTTAATCATTTATTTGTGGATTTCCACACTGTAACCAGAGCAGGTTTTCTACTATACATTTCTACTAATTAATTAATTAATGACTTCCTCTATTTTCGTTGTGTGCTGCATTATGGGATATATAGTCCATCAACATCACCGTCAAAAATGGAGCAGTTCTAAGGTGGATGTTTTCCTTTTTAAAACAGTGTGAACATGCTACGTACTCAGAACTGTTAGAATTGGTGTATAGTATGCAACTTGACACCAACTTTGTCCCCGTTGACCCGAATTACAGTATAATCCCTCTGACTCAGGATGTGATTTCATTACCTCTCATATATTGAGGGCACAGTTATATGTACAAGTCCGGCTTTAATGCTGTCAGTGTGTTGTACAGAAGTGTGCAAAGTCCTCACCTTGTAGCCTGTGTGCCGCATCCCGGCCTTGTCCTCATGGATCTCCTGGAGCGTCTGTTTTTTCAGGCGCTTCAGCTCTAAAAGCTCTTTGTACTCTGGCAAATTTCTCAACTCCACAGGTATAGCCTCCTCATCCTGAGTGTGAGGGAAGGAAAGACAAACACAGAGAAAGATGATGACTGATAGGCGTCAGGACATGCACAGACAAAATATCTCGACATCACTCCAGGGATCCAATCTGATTATATTTCTAGATGTACCCGATATGACTATTGATCAATCTAATCTTTGCTGAACAAGAGCAACGTATCCATAAAACACCAATCTAGGTTTTCTTCTGTTTGGCAGTAATGTTGTAGTAAGCAGAGATCGTCTTTCGGCTGAAAGTACATGAGTGCAAACCGCTGCCTCCTTCACAAAGACACCACTGCGAGCCTCCACCCAGCTCTCGAAAATAAGGATGTCCCGTTGTCCCGGGGACAAGTTCACAGTTCAGAATAAAATGGAAACATTAGTGATACTTATTTAAGTTTTCTCTGAGATATGTTCATGTGTATGTAAATTTCCATCGCTGTATACCAATCAGAAACAGGTTTGCATTTCTGCACCTTAGTTTGCAGTGATGCATTTATTGATCAAACAGTTACAAATAAACAAGAAACAGTAAATCAACCAATGACTAAAAGAATAATGGAAACTGATTGTGGCCAAACACCTGGGGTGATCTCAGTTCTTTATTCAGATATAAGTGCAGGAAACAACTAGCAGAATGTCCATTGCGGACCAGAGTGGGTTAATGAAGTGATGCTAGTTAACTTGCATAGTTTATAATAAAACTATTACGGCTGTCAAAGTTAACACGTTAACGCAAATTTGTTTTAATGCCACAAATTATTTTAAAGCTAGAGTGAAGATCCTGACATCATATGAAACTACAAAACCTAAGGAATCCATTGGTACCAACCATGTCATACTAGCTAATTTTGGTGAGGAAAAACTGTCATGGCCATTTTCAAAGGGGTCCCTTGACCTCTGACCTCAAGATATGTGAATGAAAATGGGTTCTATGGGTATCCACGAGTCTCCCCTTTACAGACATGCCCACTTTATGATAATCACATGCAGTTTGGGGCAAAACCATGAAGTATAAATGTGTTATTTTTACCTATTCTAAAATGTATGAATATTTCTGCATACTGGGGTCCCTTAACAGTCTTGGAATTGACAATAAGGGGCTTTCTGAGCAGTTTCCAGAACAGAAGTGCTCGCCATCTAAATCGCCGGAAAAAGCACTTCTTGCAGAAATCTCCAAATGTCAAAAGATTTTGAAACCAAATCACAGCATGGCTTTTTATATGATGTTCCTCAAGGTCTTGGTGTCTTAACATGGTATTTTGGACGGATTATTCATCATTTTCAGCAATTTTTGAGTGGTAAAAAATGGTTAAATTTAGCACCAAATCTGTATAAAAAATAGTATCAACCCAAAAATTGATGCAACAACTCCTGAGACATAATAGAGGAAACACCATCAAATACTGTACTAATACTTCTTTCATAATGTTCAAAACCCTTAAACACTTTTACAATTTATTTCAAATAATTTATTAATTCATAAATTCATGTTTATTTCTGATTCATGACTAGAGCAGCTTGACATACTGTGCTGTGCTGATTCTCAAATTAATCTTCAGGTTCCCAGCTTTCAGATGATGAACACCACTTCTGTGTGACATCTACTGCTGACCTGCTATCTCCCCCTAAAGACTCCCTGTACCCCCCTAAAAAAAGACTAAAATGGGTCTATTGTGGGTCTCAGAGGATTATCTTGCATGGTTTATAATAAAATGTTTATAATAAAACTATATTTATTATGTAGAATGAAAAAAAGACTTATTGTTAAGACTGGAACAGTTGAAAGTAGAATTTGGGACAGTAGCGGGACACTGAGGAGAAACGTTAATTTTGAGCCTTGCCTTCATCTTCTTACCGAGAGGAGGGAAGGGAAGAGGGGGAAGAAACTTCAGAAATTAAGAAAAGTTGCGAAGTGCAACATTTTATTTTGCACAAATCTATCAATTGCACTTCCAGGTCTTGGCAGGAAATGGCTTTGTGAAAATCATGCCAAGCTGCTGACGCATTTGCCCTCAGCAGACTTTCGATTCCTTCCTGCAAACGCGGCCAAAGTAAGGGACAACCTGGTGAGGTGAGAAATTATTGTGGCCCATGCTGGCAGCACCTTTGTGACTTTACTTCATACCGGCGGTGTCAGAGGTTTTGTTAATGCGTCGGTGGAGCCGGCAGCCTGTGTTCTCAGCAGGACGCAGCGACCCGGTTTTACTTAAAGGTTACTGCCATCAAAGGGAGAGAAGGAAAATGTCAGCGCTTGGGTAACGGCGAGCGTCAGGAGTCGCGCAGTTCAAATGGAAAGAAAGGCAAGGCGAGGCTGGCCGGACCCCCTGCTCTGATTTAGCCGTTTTCAACGGTACATGCTGCCCTGATTGAAGTGGAGGAAAAAAAAGGGTACAGACGTGCATGATCAAGGGCCAAATGGCTTATTTCACCCAAAGGTGTTAAAGTGGAGTTAAGAGGGAGAGGCTGTCATTTGAAAACAGACAAGTGACAAGGCAGGAAGCAGTTGCTTATGTCGCCTCTTCTTAAATGGATTTAAATAGAGCAGTCAGGTATAAAACAAGCTCCCCAGGGCACATAACATGCAGCTTTGCCCTGTCTTTATCTTACAGGTCACTGCTTACATGCGGAGGAGAGGGTAAGACTGTGGACGGTGAGAGAGAAGAAGGCATGGGAGCTCGCGATAAGCTTAATTAAGCAGCAAAGTACCACAGTCCGCTCGGTGATCAGTGACACTAAAAAGTCGTGGGATCAATTACAGGATAATCTCCCAAGATAAATAAATGGGAGTTAGATGTGTGCAAAAAGAAGTACACTTAAAATTAATGAAAAATCAGTGGGACTTCCAGTTATTAGTGTTGTGTGATGTGACAGAGGACTGACCGAGTCATCAGCAGAGGGGTCCTGCACGCTGCTGTAATACGCCGAGCGCTCGTCATCTTCATCCATGTAGACTGGAGGCTCGTAGGAGGTCAGGAAAGTAGACGGCCGGTACAGGTGCTTGTTGAGGTGGTGCTGCCTCTTACTGGATGCCTGGGGAACAAACATGTACCGTTACAAGAGCAGACAAGTCCCCTTAAACATGTACTGTTATGTCATTTCTTAGCAGTCAATACAATAGCTACAATGACATTTTTATAACATTTTTGCAGATGCTTAAAAGTAGGGCTGGGAAATACTTTTCAATATTGACATACATGTATCTTGTGTGGGAAAAGTATGCAGAAACAAGAAAACAGAAAACAAAAACATTAATAACAGATGTGCATGTAACAAGCATTGATTTTGCTAAATGATGACAATATTTGAGCACAACAAATATATTGGTTTAGCCGATATAGTCAGCTGTTTTAACCTCATCATGGCCTTATTGGTATCAGAATATGTTGTAAGTGATATGTTTATTTTTCAACTGTAAATATTTACACCGAGTACATATCTTTAAAACCTGGACCGTATTTTCCCATGTGTTTGTATCCAAGTGACTAATGGAGACAACAATTTCTGAAACTGGTCCAGTATTGAGGGAGAACGCTGTAGACAGCAGCCGCTAAATGAGCTGTGAGGGCAAGAGAGCAGCATCAATGTAACGTTCCGTTCATTAAAAGTGTTTGTTTTTTCTGCTGATAGGCTCAGATTGTAATTAGAAGTGTCTGACAACATTGTGGAAAACACCCTACAAAAGAGAAACAAAACGTTTTTCTGACCTCTCGCTTGATCTGATCTGTTTGTTATTGTGTCCAAATCCCGCTCAAGGAGAAATGTTGTTATGAAATTTGTATATCCGTATACTCCGGTTCAAATAAATACGGGCGGCCGTCAAATTCAAAGACCTCATCCACATTGTCGAAATCATCTAAATTTTCAGCCATGACATTGAAAATCTTTTAGATAACACTATACTACACTTTCTGTATTCTAACACAACAAACTCTGCCCGGCTGGCTCTCGCGTTTCCACCATGGAAGCATTTAGTATACCACTATTCCACCGTCGTCTTCTAGCAACACGTCACTTCGCCAGATTTCACAACGAGACTTCTCTTTAAACGAGACTCTTTCCATAATGTTGTCAGACACTTATAATAACAATCAGAGCCTGTCATGACAAAAACAAGCACTTTTAGTGGACGTAAATTACGGTGCCAGCTTGCCCCAATAGCACCATATTGTAACCTGTGAGCAGCTGCCATCTACAGCGTTCTCCCTCAATACTGAACCACTTTCAGAGATTGTTGTCTGGAGTGAAGATACTAGTATCATTTGAAACTAGAAAACTAAGGAATCCATTGGTATCAAGTCCTCAACATCATGTTATACTAGCTTGTCACAAAGGAGGTTAAATAACACTCCATACTTATGCTACATTTTGGCAAGTCATAATCAAGTCAGCACAATGACACACCGACAGCTGTTGTTGCCTGTTAGGCTTGAGTTTGACAATATTTGTCAGTGTTTTGTGTTGTTAATTGATTTCTCCCGCTCCAATGTTGATAAGAGTATTAAATACTTGATAAATCTCCCTTTAATGTAAAAGATAAAAAATGTGAGATTAATTAGCGATTAATCGTTATTAACTATGGACAATCAATCAATTGACAGCCCTAGTCAAAACAGAACAATAATGAATTAACTGCCCAATCCTTACTTAAAGACACTTAAAGAAAGCATTTGTTTAAATGACATTAGTAACTCAGTGTGTTAAGGGGTTTGATAAATGAGTAAAGAGTTACCTTTTTAGTGTACATGCACAGGTTGGGTGTTCTTCCAGGCACAGGGATACCAGCTTTTGTCAGTTTGATGAAGTACTTTTGAACCCGACTGGCAACCTGGAATGTTTTAACAGGAAAATGGCCGCATTAAGGATTTCCAACTGAGGTAAAGCTGCTTGGAGCAATGGAGGTCATGCAAATGTATGATCCAAGTACTTGCAAGGGGCCTTTTAGTACTGCAAAGTATACACTCAATGCAATTTAACAGTCTGTTTCCATAGTAAAGGCACACAGATTTATCAATGTCAAGACATGCTAATAAAACACAAGAGGACAGTTGGACAATCAGTTCAAAGACGACTGAAAATATGTTGTTTAGCCAGCAACATACAATTTTAGCCAAGTCAGGTTCATGTCATCTTGAAGCTTCTTTGTGGTGAATTCTTTCTGCTCAAATGTGCAAATAAACCAAATATTCTGAACTAAGCATGTAATAAGTGTGGATCAAACAAACATGCATTTCCTTCAGTTAATCTTAGTTTCCTCTTTGTCACCTGTTTTGATGTTCGATTGCCGAGCCCATCAGCAATCTTCTGCCATCTTCTGGACTCGACTTCTTCGGGAGGAAACTTAACAAGAAGCTGCTCCAGTTTTTTCTACCAAAACAGAAGAAAACATGTGAAAACCATGCGAGAACAAATTCATTTACTGCATAAATGATTATATGCAGCATTGGCATATTAGTGTTTAATGTATTGTGACAGCTCTCTTGGCTTCCTGTCTGGGCTGTCTTTCCCTTTTATGGAGGGGAAGCAGGATGTGCATCACTGATGTGCTCCTCAGCTATATAAGCTGGTGGATTCAGTCAGTTTGTCTCTCTCTCCCTGGATGTATGGTTTGATGTTTGGTTTAGGCTTTTCCTTGCGTTTATTTTCTTTGTTCATTACACTTCACTGTACTCATTCAAACACACAAAACACTACTGATTTACGTAGTATTGCTTAAAAACACAATGAGTAGGATCTTCCTAAAAAAAACAATGTATTGACTGATACAAAAATGAACTTAGAGGTGTGTGGTGGTGTCTGTATCTGCAGAGATCTCGCCTTCTGCCTGTATTTTCTTATTTTGCTGTGTTCAGGACGTCTCTCGGTGCTAACCTCTATAAAAACGTAGCGACCAGGTTCCAGATAGTACGTATGGATCCAAGAGGAAGCTACGGAAATGGTTTACGTAGCGCCAAAAAAACACAAATATAGCAGCGAGGTGAAACACCAAGCGGACAAAGCTTGCTCCAAAACGAGAGTGATCGAGACCCTCGTTGAGCCGGGGAGGAGGGACCAACTTTGAATGATGTGTTTACAACCCGCAACCAACAAATCCTATTCATTGTACCTTTAACTTATATTTTGAAGGACTGTCAATGTTAACGTGTTAATAACACGTTAAGGCAAATTTGTTTTAATGGCACTAATTTCTTTAACACATTAACATAATCGATCTTCTGGAGGTTGAAGCGGGCTCAGTTTTAAAGCTGGAGGGAAGATACTGGCATCATATGAAACTAGAATCCGTTGGTACCAACCATGTCATACAAGCATGTCTCGAAGAAGGCTACATAATGCTCCAAACTTACGCTAAATTTTGGCAAGGAAAAACTGGCATAGTTATTTTCAAAAGGGGTCCCTTGACCTCTGACCTCAAGATATGTGAATGAGTCTCCCCTTGTTGATGTTTTATGCTAAATGCAGCACCTTTGAGGGTTTCTGGACAATATTTGTCATTGTTTTGAGTTATTAATTGATTTACAATAATAAATATATACATATTTTTGCAAGCATAAGCATTTTAGAGGCAGATTTGCCCACTCCCATGTTGATAAGAGTATTAAATACTTGACAAATCTCACTTTAAGGGACATTTTGAACAGATTAATGTGTGATTAATTTGCAATTAATCATGATTACCTATGGACAATCATGCGAGTAACCGCAATTTAATATTTTAATTGATTGACAGCCCTATTATTTAGTTAAACCTGCAGTGGGGAGTATATTTTTGGCATCACTGGGCAACAATTCCTTAATAACCTTTCAGCATATTGTAATTCAAGTGTTCTGAGAGAAGACTAGATTTCTGCACCTCCTCATGGCTCTGTTTTCAGGCTTTAGAAAAAATAGCTAGGCAACTAGGCAGCGCAGATCAAATATGAATCAATATTCTGTTACTATAATGCCTATTTCTCACCTCAAATGTTTTCAGAAACATCTTGTAGTGTACGGTTTAGATGTAAGTTGAGAAAGTTTGCTCCGGCTGGTGGGCGGTGCTTGGTATTTCCTCAACAGATCTCAACATGGCTGACGGGTCACAAACTTTCTCATTTTACAGCTAAAGTTAAAAGTCACGTGTTGTCCTCTCCTCTTTGTCCTTCCATTGAGCCACACTGTGACAGTATTATGCACCATTCAAAAACAGCCATCTGTATATACAGGCTTATACTGTACAACAGGTGTGTAGCACAAATTATAAAAGGAATTTAAATTTAGCTGTCATTTTGCAAATTGATAATAGCCAGATATTTAATAATAAATTGAGATCTTTTTTCTAAAATTTAAAGTGAGAAATGGTGTTATGGGGGAAAAAAATCTGGAAAGAACATAAAAATGTTTCAATGTGATCCTGTCCACACTTAATCTGACCTGCCAGATGGTTTGTTACACAGAACTGTATGAGAAGCCGTCATTGGAAACTGTTTGGAAAAAGGAAGGCATTTTCAAAAGACACTAGGAAGGCGATTGGATGAACCATCAATAGCAACCAAACTCTTGCTGAAACCAGTCAGGGGAAGAGTGAAAAAATCGTTTCCATCAAAAACAGCCTTCAGTGCCGTTTTTTGCTCTTCTTTCAATGAGAAAGAAATACTCTCCAGTTCTGATAGAACTGATGCTATTGCAGCATCTATGCTGACCTCTTCAGGCGCCGCCATTGTTGTTTAGAACAAACAGTCGCCTCTCTGTGTCGTCGCCTAACACACCTAAGCCACGCTCGTAGCTGCCAGTGGCTGCTCACAGGACGCTGATTGGTCCGTAGTCTGGCTTGCTGGACACAAATGCATTACTTGACGCCGGACAAGATGTGCGATATGTGATCTCGCGAGATACCAGCTGCCGTGCAAGGTAAGCACACACTCAAATATAGTGCAACATCGTAAACACTTGCCACCTACCTGTTCCTCCACAGTCCACAGCTGGTTAAACGTGTCAGACTTGTTTGGATGACAAATCCTCCCCCTGATCATCTGTCAAGAAAACACGAGTGACAGCCATGTTAAAAAATACAAAAATAATGGGCACTCCACCGTTTGAAGAGATCTGTGCATATGAACTGCCTGGCACACACTGAATTCGTCAGTTTGACAGACAAAGCCCGGCTGTCAGATGAAACTCGAGAGGTGTCATTGGGAAGACGCGGAAAAACAGCAACACTTTTGACTGACAAACAGAATCCTGTTAGAATTCAGAGAGTGTAACCCGGGAGAATGCAAATGTGCCTGCACAGTATAAACAGGGAGAGCAACAGAAATAATCAAGTTGTTTGCTCAGTGCTGAACGCTTGGCGCCGTCTAATCCCAACAATCAATCAAAAAGTGAAACCTTACTGCTTAGACAATGAGGGAAAAGACACATAACAGAGGCCATCAATGAGATGTAATCAGAGGTGTGGGAGAGGCGGGCTCCTCATGTTTCCATAGATACCATCTTTTGCGCTCACACATGCTCAACTCTGCCAAGGTGTAACAATGGGGGAGATGAGGTTTTAAGAGGCCTAGGCGTGTAAAATGGTAATAACCTGATGATTTGTAGGCCAACCTGCAGGAGATCGGTGACTCACCAGCTACAGTTGGGAACGGATGGAGCTGCTTCTGCACTAATGATATACTGGGAGAAAATCACAGCAGCAGCGTGTGTGTTGTACAGGTTATTTTAGTAAGGAGACTGAGCCATACCTGCGATTGCCTGCCGTTCTCTGGAGCGTCACTAGTGGGCAGAGAGGAGTACATGGTGGACGACTCGCCTTCCTTCTTGGGCTCCACGGGACTTTTTGGTCGAGCAGGCAAACCTGAAGGGAGGAAATGAGCAAAATTAGTCATAATCTTTAACCCCGAGACCCAAAATAGACCCATGTTTTTCATTTTTAGGGGGTACAGGGGGTCTTTAGTGGGAGATAGCGGGTGAACGGTATATGTCACATAAAAGTTGGGTACATAATCTGAAAGCTGGGAACCTGAAGATTAATTTGAGATGCTGCTCAGCACTGTGTCAAGCTGTTCCAGTCATAAATCAGAAATAAACATGAATTCCTTAAAATAAATTGTGAAAGTGTATAAGGGTTTAGGACATTCTGATAGAAGTATATGATGGCCATTCCCATGCTCTATTATGTCGCTGTTGCACAATTTTTGGGTTGATACCATCTGTTACAGATTTGGTGCTAAATTTAGCATTTTTTTTTTCCACTTGAGAATTGATAAAAATGATCAATAATTTCTCCAAAATACAACATTAAGACACCAAGACCTCGAGGAACACCATAGAAAAAGCAATGCTGTGATTTGGTTTCAAAATGTTTTGACATTTGGAGATTTCTGCAAGAATTGCATTTTCCGACAATTGAACGGCGAGCAATTCTGTTCTGGAAACTGCTCAGAAACCCCCTTATTGTCAATCTAACTAGGAATGCCATCCGTCCTCTGAATGCTCTAGGGGACTAGTTTGTGGCTGTAAAGTTTCATGACGCTGTGATTATCCTAGAGGTCATTTTATACAGTGAAGTCAAATTAAAAAAAACAATGGGGACAAACATCATCACACATGAACACAATTGGACTCATTGGATCCACAAGAGGCTCAGCTTTACAGTGATACCCAGCTAATGCAATTTTAAGACTGTTTAGAGACCCCTTTGAAAATGGCCATGTCAGTTTTTCCTTGCCAAAATTTTGCCTAACTTTGGAGTTTACTGAGCCTCCTTCCCGACAAGCTAGCATAACATGACATTCTAGTTTCATATGATATCTGTACCGTCACTCTAGCTCTAAAACTGAACCTGCTACAGCCTCTGAAAGACAGTAAAGTCGGTCGGGATTGTGGCGTCTCAGGGGGTTAAAATGGCAGAAGAATCGCTCTGGTGTTTATTTTGATATTTTGAAAAATGTACACACGCCAGGACAAAGACTAATTTATACGTGCCTTGGTCGAAGATCAGCTTTAGCCGCCTTGTTTTGCGCTTCTTGTCACAGAACTCTCTCTCAAAGTCTCCGAGGCCTGAGGTGTACTGCTCCCATCCAATGTCAGGGAGCTGGACGACTCGCTGAGGACACGGCAAGCCCAAATTAACCTGAGGGTCACAAGAATTGGGGGTCACAATCAATTAACAAATAACAATAACACTTCAATATACTATACTGCAACAAGGTTAGATACGTATGTGACAACATAATATGATAAACACTGTAAGCCAAACGTTTATGTTTTGGGCCATTTTCTTATGTTTTGATAACTTTGTAATCTGTGCTTTTATAAAACACAAAGTCCAGGCATTGCTTAATGTAATTCAAGTTGGTATATATTACTGTGATTTTTCAAGATTTTTACAAATGGCTCCCTCAAAAGGGGCTTTCTGGTCAATCCTCTCATCTCTTGTAGAGGGCCCTTCATCTTCATACTGAGCTTTACTAAAAAGGTTCACCACAAGTTTTCACATGCTCATTTTCCTTTTCTAGTATGCATAATATCCTTCTCTGTGCAAACAAATTAGCATATGCCAATTAGTTAAAAGTGGCATTTTTAAGCTGGTACTTGCTTTGAAGGTGTTCTGATTGTATTCAGTATTTACATTTACCTGACTGAATAAAATATGAATTAATTTGCCATAATTTATTGAGTATGCACTCAAAAATATCTCAAATATTAAAAAAAAGGTGGACAGTGTGCACTTCCTGGCCCAGTTGTGAACAGGTGCAGAACAAAATCTGAGTCATACAGAGTAAAAGCAGAAGTTGTCTGCACACTGAATTTTACAAGCTCAAAAATATTTATTCAAGCAACGTTTCAACTAGAAAGGTATTCCTCGGGCAAAAACCCAAGAACAAGATCTTACGTGCCATGTTCTCAGAGTGGGGTGGGTGCAGAGTGAAGGACTACATATTAACTGAGAAACATGCATATTGTATTTGCACACTTTGTACAACTCTTCTGCATGAGTTGTTTAATGCACAACATATATACATATATTAATGCAACATACACTCCCTTTACGCCTGTACAATAGAATGCAGTCCAACACAACATCCATCTTTTTGTTCAGTTTTTGGTGACGTAGTTGGAAATGTGTAAATTCCGATCAAACCGGGCCAGTTTTCAGCTGATTCACTAGGAGCGGCCGATCAGTCTCATATTTTCGGTCACATTTATACACGTGTGCCGCCACGACGTGATAGTTTTATATTGGCACACAGCGGAACAGACAGTAACACACACACGTCGTTGGTGTGTAAGTTCTTCAGTGTGAGTGAAGAAGACATTAAGCTGCAATTTGTCACAACAGTAAGATAAGCCGAAATAAGCCAAAATAAGCCGAGGAGGAACAACTTTAAAAACATTTGGAATGACTAACTTAATCAGACACTTATTTTATTGTAATTCATTCCCATGATGCTGTAATCAGTGACCGGCTCGTCTGCTGACAGCACGGAGATAACAGCTACCATTCACGGAGGTTGCATTGACTTGCATTATGATGCGTTCAAGATGCACTCGTAAAAATGTTGGGTGAAGGTAAATTATAACACTATCATGGTGTGTTCAAATGTAATCTTGTAAAATGTAGTTTTTGGTGAGAAACTTGAATAAATCCAGTTGTTTGAAGGAGATGTTTTCACAGCAATATAAAATAGATATTAGAAAGGGAATTATGACCTGTTTAACTTCTTAATGCTAGCTCTAAGCAGCTTATTATACATAATTAAAACTATCAATACAAAGATTAAAAAAAAAAATCAAATCAAATTAAGTATTTAAATAAAAATCAATTGATTTTCCTAATCATTTGAATTGTGTGTTTTATGCAAATAGCCACTATAGATGAGAATTTTTGATGGTTTACACTGACTTTGGGACGGTTGAAATTATTTTTTCTGGGACAGTGGTGAAAAAAGTTAGTCTGTAGCCTAGCTGTCAATTACAGTTCACATCAGGGACTGGGGCCGGGATCCGAGTACACTTGAACCCCAAAGTCCAGTTTGTTTGATTAGTGTGAATGCTCCGTACCGTACTCAGGCTTGTTGAGCCATACTCGAGTCCACTTGAAAAGGTGGTCCGGAGTACGGTTCATGTGTACTCAGGTACTGTTCGCATCAGGTGTGCAAGCCAACTGTACCAAAACACGGAAGTGGACCGCTATTTAACGCTAGTAACGTTAGCAATCAGCAAGTAGTTCTAAAAGGGTAGGCTTTTTTCAATGCCGCCGGTCTCCTCCAAACTCTGTATATGCACGCAGCATGCGCCGACTTCATCCTCTGAACTGCACGGCCATGGGTGATAAAGCAGGAAGCTCAGCTTCTTTCTGCTCAACGGGCAGAGAGCGAGAGACAGCAGAGGGAGACAGTGAGTAGAGCCTGCATATTTTCACATCAATCTTGGTGAAATAAGGGTTTATTTCGACCAAACCAGAGTTGGTGATTGTTGGAAAGACGGTGTTGGTGAGTTTTATTTTGTGTTTTAGAATGTACATAAACAATACACATGGATGATGATGCAAGTGTACTGGGGTATGGAACAACTTCACTAATGTGAAAGCTGAGTGGCGGGGAGTGGAGAGGGGGGGGGCAAATGAACTCTCAATCATTCCTAATATGAAAACGCCCTTAGAAAGAAAATTGGAAAAAATTGGAATTGCCAGGTCAGACTTTTACAAAAAAATAATAACCGGAATCGTCCAAAAAAATTGCAGCTTGTGTATCTCTATTTTTGTCCTTTCCATACATGAGACTGGCAGAATATTGGAAACACCTCTCTGTGACCTAAATGCTAAAACATATAATTGAAATAACACCTCTTTGACAATGTCAACGGAAAACTGAACATTATAGGTATAATAAAAGTAGATTTTATGGCAGAATATTTAATTACGCTATACTATAGAGGTGAACCTTATAAAGTGGACACTAAGTGTAGTTAAAACACAGCACAAAATATCTGCTTTTATAGGTAAACGCTTTTCAGTTTGTCAAGGACACACGTTTGCATGTTTGTTACCCGTTTCTGCAGATGCTCCACAAAGATGATGGGATCGCCGAGTGCCTCTCTCTGGTGACACGCCAACGTCTCCAGGTCCAGGATGGCCTGCGTGCGTTGGGCCTCGAGAACACCGATGGTCTGCAGCAGCCTCTGATAACTGACACGGAGGGAGGCTAGGTTAGACAACAGTGGATGAGAGGGACTGCTTACATTATTCAACCTGACACTTGCAATGCTGCAGTGCATCAAACTTTCAGACCCCAGACCATACATAATTGAACCAGGGTGCTGTGAACTTAAATCCTTGCACAAGACATGAAACATTCTCCAGTCCTTTCCACTTCTTTTTTGCAAATAATGTGTTTACAGGCTGGAAATTATGCATCTCAAACCAGCTGCTTTGGCAAATAACTTCTTTAGAATTACTTTTCTAGTGTAGCCCATCAAGAACTGCAGCTGGTAAAGAAAAGTACAAGTGGTAAGAGACTTAAACCACTGAAACACATTTCTGAACTGTGACTGTGCACATCACTCAGATTTTGTAGTAATATCGAAACCTTTGCAAGACAAACATTTGGGTTTTGCAATGCTTGAGGAGCCTTCCGTGCCGTACAAGTCCGACCTTTCCACTCACACCCTCTGGGGCAACAGAAGAGCTGCAAACTGAGCTGTCAATGACTAAGTGTGGTACTGACTCAGAGGCCCTACAGTGCGAGCAGAGCAGGAAGAATCGACAGGAATGTGACAGCATCCTACATGGCTATAACCTAATGCAAGTGCTCAGTGAAGCAGAGTGGATCAATCAGCCCTAACAGGACATGAATGAAAATCAATGCAGAGGACAGAATTTATTCAACAGCTGCTGGTAGTTTGAAAATCCTACAAGCAAAACATTCAAACAAGTCAACTGTGTTTCACCTCATAACCCTTCATTAGTTACAGACACCGTCCTTTTACACTAGGTGAAGCTCTGCTGACCTTGCACAACATCAGTGAGTGCTGTGCTTCAATGCAAACTGTAAATCGGTCTCTGCAGCAGTGGCACCAAACCACTACTACTACTGCACATTTCCTGTACTACACAGGGATTCTGATTCAAATGGAAGATCTCTGCAAAAGATAGCAGCAAGCATGCTGACTTCCTCAGATGAGCAGATGATCTGTGCATTAATCTGTTTAAGAGAAATGAGGAGGACTTGGCTCTGCTTCTCATCCCTCTGGGCTCCCGCCAGGTGTCCAGGGACAAACCTGGTGTACCATTGCCACCTACTGGGCCTGAGGTCCACTGACAAACACTGGTGCCAAATGAAAAGCTGGCCAAGGACAATAGTGCTATGTTAATGGCTGGTAATCAAGGATTGAGATTTTGAAATATTTACATGAAATAGGAAGAGGGAACTGTGTCAAAATAGACAAATCTGTAAAATAAAAAAATACAAGATGTTCTGTAAACACATCACTCATGTCTGTGTCAATTCTCCATATTCAGCAAACCTAAAATGCCAAGTCATGCTTCCCTAAAAATGACTCCTCACTGCATTGATCTGAGCCTTCAGAAATCCTCCTCGCTCAGCACAACCTAAAACTTGGCATGTCACAGAAACTTGATCGAATTACCTTGCAAGACGAGAGCAGTGAAATCTTACTCTAAAGCCAATCTCCGAATTTGAAACATTCACCGATACTGGTGTCAAAGACAAAGGGACCTCAGCTGATGATGTCTGTAAGCCCCTACAGCCCTCTCCCCCTCCTCCTATGAAGATGCATCATAAATCAGCTGACCTGCCATGGTGCGGTTAGCAGTGCTTGACTGAGCGCAGCATGGGAACTGTCCACCAACATAAACATCCTATCTTGTTTGACAGCCAACAACATAACTAGGAACAAAGCCCCACACTGAATAAACCTTTTCCTCTAAAATAACTCCTCTTACTGAGAAAAGAGAGAACGGAGGCGGAGGAGTAATTTTAACATCCAATCTCAAAGCCGACAATTGGCAGCTAATTCACACAATCACAGCAACAGATTGAAGGTGGAAATTAAATGCTGAAACACGTAAAAACCTGAACAATAAGAAAGGAGCTATAGTTAGATATTCCCATTATAACTTGAGAAAAGACTCCTAAAATAACGGAGATAATTAAACATTGCGTCGGTGCTGCAAAAACCTGGATCCACTTATATGTGATATGTTTCCTTTCATTTGATTTTGGAAATAAGTGTTGAACGAATGTCTGCTAAACCAAAAAGGTTAATTTCTTTTTCAAATTACATTTAAAATAAGGCTGTCAATCGATTAAAATATTGAATTGCACTATTTTCATTTATTCGAAATGTGCCTTAAAAAGGGAGATTTGTCAAGTATTTAATAGTCTAATCAACATGGGAGTGGGCAAATATGCTTGCTTTATGCAAATATATGTATATATTTATTATTAGAAATCAATTAACAACACAAAACAATGACAAATATTGTCCAGAAAGCCTCACAGGTACTACATTTACTTGACGCGAAGGAGGTTAAATGATGCTCCAAACTTAAAAAAATTGGCATGGCCATTTTCAAAAGGATCTCTTGACCTCTGACGTCAAGTGATTTCTACCACAGTCTCCCTTTTACAGACATGCCCACTTTATGATAATCACATGCAGTTTGGGGCAAGTCATAGTCAAGTCAGCACACTGACAAACTGACAGCTGTTGTTGCCTGTTGGGCTGCAGTTTGCCATGTTATGATTTGAGCATATTTCTTTAGGCTAAATGCAGTACCTGTGAGGGTTTCTGGACAATATGTATCATTGTTTTGTGTTGTTAATTGAATTCCAATAATAAATAAATAAATAAATTTGCATAAAACAAGCATATTTTCCCACTCCCTTGTTGATAAGAGTATTAAATACTTGAAATTATCTATGGACAATCATGTGATTAATTGTGATAAATAACTGAATCGATTGACAGCCCTAATTATTTTTAAAAAGCAATAATCCTAATCCTAAATTAAAACTAGTCTGGGATGAGGATTACATATTATACATTCCATATTTCTGCTGCCTTGTACCACTGACTCCTCAGTGTTTACATTTCTAAAGTGCTCTACAAAAATTTCAGAAGTAGCAGACACAAAAATTGAGTGACTGGTAGAAATGTTCAGTGACAGGTGAGGAAAAAACATAATTTCAGACCATGCTGTCAACAACCACAGGGTTGAAAGATACTGTACATCTGAGGGCTGTGTGGCAATTAATGGGGCAAGAAAGAAGAAAAATATTATTCTGTCATTCAAATTTTGATTATTTTCCCCCCCTTAGTTTTCTCTAATCTTTGCTTAATTCTTATGAAATAAGAATGTTAAAAGTTTCACCTCTTCAGGTCTCTCACTGTTATCTAAATGAAATAATTTAAAACGGCTTGGAGGAGAAAATAGCTCATAAACATATTCAACCTGTGAAGAGGGATCACAACAAGACACAGAGCCAAAAAGGCTGGGAACTATTGATGCAGCCTAAATTAAAAACACACAAGCATAGTCAATGTTTCACACGTAATGTAATTAACACTTAGACTAAACTGAAAAATACTTGAGGTCTTGTGTTCAGCACTTTCAAAACATCCGGATATTCTTAGCACATACAAATCCTCATCAACTCAAATGCGTCTCTGGTTCATTCAAAACCAAAGACCAGAAGTAACACAATGATCACAGTATACAGTGATCAACATGTGAGGGAGCTACATCAACAAAAGATGAGGAGAGAGCAGAATCCCCGGGGAGCTACAACATACTCTTTGTTGTGTTTAAGAGCCAGGTGGTCCGACTCAAAGTAATACACGTCTGGCTCCTCCTCTTCATCTTCCTCCTCTGCAGCCTGGCTTCGTGTCAGCTCCTTGCTTCGCTCAGCCTCTTTTCCCTCCACAGGCACACTGTCCTCACCACCTGCCCCGTCTGCATGATCCAAGATGGAGGGGCCAACAGAGTCTGATGGAGCAGGTTCCTCCACCACAGAGCAGTCCTCCTCCAGCCCAACCACCACCTCCCCCTCTTCCCTCAAGGGACCATTGTCTCTGGGAGGAGAGCTGAGCTTGGAGGAGGAGGCCTTGCCACAAGTAGCAGCCCTCCTGGGTGAAGTCCGCAGGGTGTATCTGTGTTCGTAGAGCTCTGTGAAAGAGGGGGACGTGCAGGATATTGAGGGGTTGCACCCTGGCTCTGTGGGGGAGGGGGTTGTTGCTAGTGGGGGTGTAGTTTCTCCTGAGTTGCTGTTGTTGTTGTTGATTGGACTACTGTTCATGTTGGTGGTAGTGAAGGAGGTGGAGGCAGCAGCTTCCTGCACCGGTGTTAGCGGCCGGCCGTTGGTATCGTTCTCACCCTCCGTCACCTGCTCCTCGTGGGACAGACACATCGGCTCGCCCACCACGTCCACCTCCACCTCCTCTACCTCCTGCTCCTTAGCGACTATCAACTCAGGGACAGGATCCTCTGGAACAGCCTCAAATGTCGGTGCAGTTGAGGCTGGCGATTCCCCTGAGCCAGAGACCTCCATCTGCAGAGGGACAGAGTTTCTACAAGGCACGGCGGGGTCAGGGGATGAGGGAGCCCCCGTCTGACTGCCGTTGAGCAGCGACGGGCAGTTGGTGGCAGAGGTGGGGTTCGCACTAGGCTCTTCAGTGAGTGTGCTCGGTTCCTTTGCTTTATTCTCTCTGAGTCCATTAGAAGCCTTGTGAGCATTCGGGGGCTGAGCTGCCCCGTCACACTCCACATGACCATCCTCTGCCTTCCCCCCTGTCAGCTCACCTTCCTCTTTACTGTGGACAGGTGAGGCAGGAGCTGTGTTAGCAGAGTTTTGGCTGGGAAATTCTTCACAACTGTTGTCCTTACTGGGCTCTGGGACAGACACTGGACTTTCAGATTTCAGAGGTTCAGGGTCCTCCTCGTGTCCCTGAGACTCTCCAGAGCGGGAGCACCGCTTGGCCCTTTTGATTTGAGGACAGGCATCCCGCGCCCCCTTCCCTCTATCACAGTTCTCGGAATTCTCAGGACTAATGACTTTTTCTAAACAGGACACGCCCCGCTTCCTGGAGCTGGTCCATTGCTCCGCCTCAGCTGGAGAAGCATTAGATTCAGTTACCTTTCCCTGCAACGAGGCCTGCTGCTGGCCATCTTGCGGAGTGTCCTGCTTTGTATCATGCTTTGTGTCCTGTTTAGCGTCCTGCTTCGACTCCTGCTTAACGTCTTGTTTGGTGTCCTGCTTGCTGTCCTGTTTCGACTCCTGCTTGCCCTCCTGCTTCGACTCCTGCTTCGACTCCTGCTTCTTCTTGGGTGAGCGGGCCCTTGGTAGCGGAGGCACCGAGGTCTCCTCCGGCTGGGCGATGCTGCGGTTCCTGAGGGTTCGACCACAAAAGTTTTCATCCAATCCATTGAGCCCCACTGACGACCTTGTGACGCGCGAGGAACGGGACGCGGCCATACTACGGCGGGTGCCTACAGTCTCCTCATCCTGGTGCTGTCTCCTCTGCAGCAGAATGTGGGCACCTGCAAAACACACACAGACAGATACATGAATTTCATTAAGTCAAAATAATCACTGAAAACTGCAAACCTTTATAGCTCAATTGTTATATCATAGCACTACCTTTGCAACGGCTATAAGTTTGGTTGGTTTCACTGGCCAGGCATGCTAAAAATGAATGCATGAACAGTACCCTGGGGTGTTTCAAACAAAAGCATTCACCAAAAGGCCTTTGTTAAATACTGCTTGGGTCATTTCTCAGCTCACACCAGAGGGGTATTGATTTCTCCTGTCATTGTAGCTAAGCAACACCTTCTGTCCACAGGCAAAACTAGATGTCTTATCACAGGTCCGTACAAAGGAAATACATTAAAAAGGTGGAAGATCTTAAACTGGCAGAATACAAAGCAGGAAACAATAAGGTCAGATCTTCCATCCAGCCTAAATGACAAATCACACAGTCTCTTTCGACAGTTCACAAATGTCACAGCGTTGAGACTCATCTGTATGTGCTCGGTAACTCCAGAGATAGAGGTGACAACAGCGCAGCAAGCATTTTAAGTAATGAAAAGCCCGTAAAGCTGGCAAGCAGATGACTTATAAAAGGGTAAACTACCTGCATTAAAACCAAATCAAATATGTGTGTGTATGTTTCATTGAGGGCATATTTATTTCCTCCCTGCAGAGATTACTGCTTATTCTCTCACACAAAGAATACATATGGTTGACTGATTTCTAACACAGAAGCTACACTGTAATTCTTGCACCCAATTCAGCAGAGATAACACTGCAGACATGGGTTTGTCATCACACACTGTAGGCTGTTTATCTCTCTAGAACAGGTGTGCCAGAGGACCAACAGGCTGCAATCCTTCCACAATTTATCAGAACGTACAAAAATTGAAATGCTCCGACAACAAGAACCCTACACAAGGCTTACAGGCTTAGAGTGTGGACAACCACAGGAAGTTAATCGTCATGTCCTAAACCTCTGACACAATTTAAGGCACAACAAAGCCTTCCCAAACTCGCTCTGCGTGTCGCCTGAGGTATACCAAAGAACAGATGAAGTACATTACTGTGCATTTGAACTAAATTTGTGTTGCTTACTGTGTGAACTGGAAAATGAACACACATCAGGCACTAATAAGTGGTCAATCTTAGATATCTTATTCTATACTAAATAATCCATTTCACCTTCATGCAATAACAATTCAAATGTAATCTCAGACATTCAATCATAATTTCACTATCACTCACATCCAACTCACTTACATTAAGGTTGTTATTGAGGCAAACATGACTTGATTAACAGAGCTGTCATCAATACATATACAGTTTATTCTGGTTTGTCTCAGTAATTTGATTCTGCGCATGGCATAAAGGTCATGGAGTGAAGCGTATACAAACCAATGTATCAAAACTAGTATGTAGTGACTAAAAACACTATAGCAAAGTAGCTTTCACATTCCAAACTGATCCTCAAGTAAAAGAGATTACATTAAGGTTGCTTTGGAAACTCATCAATGTGAAGAAAAAAGAAAAAAAAAAGTCTCTCCATTTTCCAGACATTAACTCGACAATCAAACAACTCATTTTAGTGGGCAAGTCAGCAACTGTAAACCTAATCATCTCGTCGTATTCTAGGTAGACAGTAATGAGTATGAGTACAGGCTGCGGCTTATTGAACGCAGTTCACTTCTGCTGCTGGATGCTGGATATACTAACGTTATGACCGAACTCTTCTTCAGTTCCCTGGAGTCAACAAGCGACAAGCAGCACTTCCGAGGGGCAAGCAATCGGCCCGCTCCGAACGGGAAGACGGACACGTGTTCCGAATGGGCAAGCCCCAAACTGGTACTGCACTAGTTCATTCCCGGGAAAATTCCCAATCAACACACACACACTGAACTTGCCGCTGATGTATCCTCTAGATAATACCTCCAAATAATAAATCTAACAACACAGGACTATAAAAATGTGACGTGGTAAAGGTCATATTAAAGTGAAATTGAGGGGGAGATGATCTCACTTGGTGTCCTTTTGCAGAAGATGAGACATAGTCATAGCGTCCCATTGTTGAGATAATTTATTGCATCAATTAGCATTGTGGACATGGTGCTCATTTACATTAATTCCAAGTACATCAATCTGTGGGCCGACCTCTGTCAAAACTGATTAAAAAAGCTTCTTGTTGCCTTTCCTGGGACAATTCCTCCCTTTTCCTACACTGTGCTAACACAGCAACATGAAAGCCAGAGGCTACCCTAGCTACAAATACAGTTTGATAATATTCCTTCTGGGAGCTAACATAATAGTCACCTGGAACAAGCACTACCACATGCACATATTACTCACACGCTGCTAAAGACTCCAGCTGAGAAAGCTAATGTGATTTGTCCATGCATAAAATAAGAGAGTGAAAGAAAAACAGAGAGGGGGGGCATGTTATTCAGACTGAGCACTCACCCTTAGACACAAATCGACAAAACTAATTAAGCCTGCTCATCTGACCTGCTCTCAAAAACTAGAAAACTAATCACTACTTCAAAATGAT
Organism: Sebastiscus albofasciatus; assembly: GCA_916701655.1. NCBI lineage: Eukaryota > Metazoa > Chordata > Actinopteri > Perciformes > Sebastidae > Sebastiscus > Sebastiscus albofasciatus. The sequence goes on along the minus strand of CAKAOI010048358.1, from coordinate 78,783 downwards.
CAGGGTTACAGTTTAGCGGAATAACTTGAAACATTTGCTCACACTTCCCTTGTCCCAATAATTAACACATTGTTGGCACAGCTGGCAAAGCCTCAATTAATAATTAATTAACGTCTAATGCTGCCTTCAGGTGACTGTTGGAAATATCAGAATAAGTTTTGCACCCATGAAACAATGTAAAGCAAGTTGTTATTACTGAAATCTGACTACCCTATCTAACCTTAGGCTCAAATGAATGTAAAACATGTCTGGCAGAGGTGTAATGTCAGGAATGTCGTAAAATAAAGAGAGTGCAAGTAGTTGGACAGTGTGTGGGAAATCTTGCTTCTTTCCAGTCCACACTGTTATCAAGTAAATAAATACGCATGAACTTTAAACAGGGGTCTCCTTAGTTGTGGAGTGTGTAGTGAATTAGCATCAAACCATAAGCCACAGCATAGGTTACCTTAAGTATTCACACTATAAACATTAATATAGATTAATATAGATATACTTTAGGCCAGTGGTTCAAAACCTGGAAAAGATTAAAAAACGGTATTAAAGAAGTAAAAAATTTTTTTTTTAAAAAAAATGTGTTTTTCTTTTACACAAAATGATGTTAATTTTTTCTTCGGATTTGTGTTTTTTTCCTCATGAAATACTGGATACTTTCAACTTGTGAGGCCCTTCAAAAGTGCTTCAAATGAAAAAATCTGATACAGTTAAACCACTCTTTTGTTGAACTTTTGTAACTCATGTCAACTTTAAGGCCATACTGTCTGATGAGGGGTCGTAAGTAGACATTGCTTTGTTTTATGGGGGTCAAAAGGGAACCGCCGCTTTAGACCACAGACCAGCATTTGATTTATGTTCTCTCTCTACTGTTGGTGGGTATACAACGGTGACAGTTAATGACACAAAGAGAAATGTCTTTTTGAGAATTTTTTGTGGAATATATAAACAATTAATGGTGATAACTTATATTGAATAAAATACAAGAAAGCTTAAAAATAGCCCTGCCTTTTCAATGAACATTTTAGGACACTGGTACTAATTTATCATTTCACGGTAGAGGGGTTTGAGCTAGGGATGTACAATCCAACTTTTTCAGTCCCGATAGTGACACTTTAGGTATCGGCCGATACAGACTACCGATCCAATACCAGTGTTTAATTAATAAGCTGTATGCCTCACTGTGTGGACCCATTGTCACAGTTACCCAATCCAGCTATTTGAGTCAGCATCAGCCCGATATCCAATCCGGTATCAGTTAGGGATGTGCATTACAAGCAAAAATACTAAAATCACTGGGAATTAAGTCGATTATTATTCGAAAATCGCCGAATGGAAAATAACGTACTTACTTTTTAATTGCATTTTAGATATAAAGGACTGGATGTCACAGAATTGTTTACACCTCAACCGGGATAAAACAGAAGTGCTGATCATTGGTTCAAAGGCTCAGACAGAGAAACTGCCATTCAAACTAAATACAGTAGAAGTAAAACCAAGCCAAGAAGTAAGAAATCTAGGAGTGATTTTTGATTCAGATTTGAATTTCAAGGCTCATGTGCGGGGTCTCACATAAACAGCATTTTATCATTTGAAGAACATCTCCACAAAGTGAGGCCATTTCTCTCTCTGAGCAACACAGAGAGACCAGATCACACTTTTATAACTAGCAGGCTAGACTATTGTAACACTCTCCTTTCTGGTCTACCGAGGAATAAAATAAATCAACTATAACCAATTCAAAATTCTGCTGCTTGAGTGCTGACCAAGACGAAAAGGAGACCACACATTACGCCTAATTTAAAGTATTTACACTGGATACCTGTTCGTATTGATTTTTAAATTATTTTATTAGTTTATAAGGAAATGATTGGCCGTGCACCAGACTACCTCTCAAAAATGCTTTTGGTTTATGAACCAGGAAGACGCCTCCGATCCTCTGGTTCTTCTCTTTTACTTGTTCCACAAAGCAGAACAAAAAGATTTGGCGAGGCTGCTTTCATCCATTATGCTTCCAGAGGATCTGAGAGAAGCTGAAAATATTGATATTTTTTAAACGTAAACTAAAAACCAATCTATTTAGTGTGGCTTTCATGTAGTGTTTTACAATTTTAGTGGTTTTATTATTCATACTATTTTATTCATTTTGTTTTATTGACATTCTACTACTTTGAGTAACCGTTCGACATTAATCAATTTATTTGTCATTAGCTTGTAAAGCACTTTGAAGTGCATTTAGTGTGACCAGGTGTCCCACTTTACGAGGAACATTTTCATTGGCTCTAGTTTTCAAAAAGTCAAACCACTGCAGGACAGATGCTTTTTTAAAATCTGGCTTTTATCCAAAGGCTGTGAGAAAGCAGGGAAGGCTGTCATCACAGGGCTGTGTTTGCTGTCAAACTGCACACCCGTGGGTCAAGTAAGTGCAGGTTAACATTTCACCGTCTTTGCTATGCTATGCCCAACGGAGAAAATTGCGAGTCACCGCAAAGTCACAAGCAATGCAGATTTAGGTGGAATGTGATGGAAACTACCACAAAGAAAAGGAAGAGCAGCTACAACAAAGACAGTGAAACTACTTATAAGTATTGATAAGCCGGTGAAAGGTGATTCTCAGATTTTTTGTGAAATTTGCCAGTTATTTTTAAATTTCACACGGGGGAATACAACATGAAGCGACACAGTTCATGTGAGTCTCACAAGACACGTGCGGCTCAAAAAGATACATGCCGGTCTATGGATGCATTCGGGCAAAGCACAGAGATGTTACAAGATAGAATAGAAATGTTTATTATTTAAGTTAGATGGACATTATATCCATATTTTAAACTAACTCTCAGCCTTAGGAACATGTCCCACATTGTCTCACACAAACATACTCTTTGTCCCACATTTGGTTTGTTGTGATCTGGTCACCCTAAGTGCATTTGATTAGGGGCAGAATATAAATGTTTATTTTTTTAAGTTAGATGGACATTATATCCAGATTTTAAACTAACTCTCAGGCTTAGGAACATGTCCCACACAAACATACTCTTTGTCTCGCTTTGGTTTGTTGTAATCTGGTCACCCTAAGTGCATTTGATCAGGGGCAGAATATAAATGTTTATTATTTAAGTTAAATAGAAATTATATCCAGATTTTTAAAATAACTCTCTGCCTTAGGAACATGTCCTACATTGTCCCACAAAAAAACATACTCTTTGTCCCACATTTGGTTTGTTGTGACCTGTCACCCTAAGTGCACCTGAATTGTTGGAAGGGTGCTATATAAATGGAGTTTGAGTGATTGGTGTGCTCACAGTAAGCGTTTAACCATAAACGTTGAAGGTGTCAAAGCCAGAATATGTTATTAGTCAGTGCAGCTACTTAGACAGGACCCATGTGTGATTGTAATTCTCAATCAAACCACTTCCTGTTCTTCACTAAAGCGCGTGTTTGGTTGTGAAGTTATGTTAACACGTGTGTATTACATTGCTATTATCATGACAGACCTGGACTTAAGACACGGGTTATTTACCACCATGAACTAAAACACTGGTTTGGTTGAGATTTTAAGGCTAAACTGCATAAGTAAACACACACACATTAGCTGTTACTAGCTAAGTGTGACTGATATTGTTGGCTAAGCTAAGTTTAGAGTGAGACATTAGTTTCATGATAATTAAACAAGCTTTGTGCTGTTTCACCGTCGAGTTAAAGTGCTGTTCATCTCTGCTGCTGACCTGTAGATCAACACTTCCACAGTAGGCCTACTGGTAACTAAACATCCACGAAGTTGTGTTGCTATACATACCGAAGAGAATCGCTCAGATCCCCACATCCCAGCAGCAGCACCACCAGCCCGTCAGCTCCATGTCGACTAAAGTTGTATATGTTGTTAAACTAGAGAGCGGTGCAGCTACACGTGACTGAACACTAGCCTGCAGCAGGTTGAACTCTTATAAAGTTCAGGATTAAAAACTACACAGCCACACGGTTAAAGCACAGCAACCCCAGAGTGGGTTCATGGAGCTGGAGAGAGAGATAGCAGGCTACACGTTAGCATCAACTTCAGAGCTAGCTAGCTGTGTAGCTGTGGGCTAACCATATAGCACTAAACTAACTTACCGTTAGCTCTCAGCTCGGGCTAAATATAACACATTAACGCTTGAGACACCACACTGTTGCACCCAAGGTATTCACATATTATCTCCCACGCGTCCCATGACAACCAACCAACACTACAACTATAAAAAGCCCCTTTCTCTGCTCCTTCTTGTGAACGACTAGTTAGCCCAGTTGGCTATCTACCGTTAGCTCCACTAGTTAAACTGCATCGTGTGGCGGTGGTGGATGAACCGCTAGTAGCTCCTCTAGTAGCGGTACTAACATGCTAGCTCAACTAGCTCGACCACTGAGAGTCATTAAGTCCACTAATAATAACACATTAACGGATGTGAAGAATCAATACTAACATTGTGTTTCACATTTCAACTGATAAACACAGACAGAAGCCCGTTGGTTAGCAACCAACTGGTCTAACGGCAGTTTAGAAACCAGTTAGCACCTAGCAACGGTTAGCTCCGGCTAGGCTGCATCAGCTAGCCGGAGCTAGCTAGCTTGATTGTTCCGTGCATAACTTTGCCGCTGTATTTGTTGTACTGCTAAGCAAATGCCAGTCATAGACATGTTTTGGTGGTGCTAATAAAGTCGTGTTTTTGTCATGTTGCTGTCCTACAAGGCACCAGACTGGAGGCTCACTGTTAAATATCTGTTTGTAGCTGAAGAATTACACATACCTCACTTCCGTAAAGCTGCTGCACGTTCGGCCGCAGCCATGTTTTCAGTCTCCAGTCCACTAGCGTTAGTTAGCCGGGGTGTGTGTGAGAGAGAGGCTGCTCAACTCAACCAAGCTCCTCTAAATGCAACACTATACTATACATTTTAGACCCGGACAAGAGTGCAATCGGTCATACACACTGTTCGGTTACACACCTCGATGAAGTGATGACTGTATGACACCTTTTTTTCTCTCTCCACGATGGATAATACACAGCATCATTTACTTTTCTTTCTCTAATTCACCTCTTGTTTCTCATCTAGCAACCACTAGTAGGAATGGTGACAAAAATCAATGTCACCATTTCTACTAGTGTAAACACTTCTACTAGTGTACTGTAAATGATTTACATCATTTTTTTTTTTTTTACAACAAATGATGTAAAACACTTCTACTAGTGTTTCTACATCATTTACTGTTCTTTTCTCATTCACCTCTTGTTTCTCATCTAGCAACCACTAGTAGAAATGGTGACAAAAATCAATGTGGCCACACACATCATGTTTTCATCAAGTTTTAATAGTGTCAGCCAGCAAAATTCAGGGTAGATCTTACTCAAAGTGACATCCATATGCAAAAACCTTACAGTACAGCATTCTTGTTTACCCTCCAATACAGTATAAGCAACACCATGCCCATACACGAAAATAATGCCTTTAATTAACTAGATTGCTGCTGAGGATGATGATGCTGATTACATACTGCAATATGCTTTCTGTAGCTGTACAATTTAGTGAAGATAGATCCAGATCATAGTTTGCGTGCACATTTTATGAGCAGCTTTGCATTTACATGCAGTTTACACGTGATGAGTGTTAAAGCATGCATTCTTAACAGACTGCCTGCCACATATTTTCTACAAAAAAAAACAAAAAACTATTAACATCATATTAAATCACTCCCTTCTGTGGTAACCAAGTGCTGAATCTTGACCAACATACTATCAGTACTGGTACATTCAAATACAAACCAGACATCTGCATGAGCATGCCAATTTGTACGTCTACAGAACAGTGCAAAACACAAAATTCATTCCTGAGACTACTCAGTAATTAGTCCCTTCATAACCTTGTGATTTTCATCACTTTAAGTGTCACATTTTGCTTCTCTTACCATTCATTGGACAATATTCTCTTACAACAGGAAAAATGTGTGATATATCTACAGCAAGATGTATTGTGATTCATCAATATCAGCAACACATGACACATGGACATACAATATGTGCTCATTTGGTCAAGAAAAAAAAAGAAAGAAATATGGCATTCATTCAGTGGAATTTTTAGCTGCACATAAATTAAATGTTCTGAAAACAACCCGACACATGAGTGCTAATAGAAATTTAAGAGCTCTTTATACAGATTTGTACAACATGACAAATCTTTTTCAGACATGTTACTTCCCTCGGTCAGCAGTGAAAGGCTGTCCTGTAGCGTTAATGATGAGGTCCTTTGCTTGAATGCTTTTGAAATAAAAGTCAAGTGCAAAATAAAAGGCTTCTCGTTTCTTGAATGTTTTTCCGTTTTTTTTTCTTCTGCAGAGTGCTTGATTAAACAGAGCGCGTCTCCATCTCGATCTTCTCCTCCGACTGCGATGATTCTACCTCCTGGTGGCTGACGTTTGGCCGGACTGTAACGAGTGGACCGCCGCCGTAGATGGAGTGGAGGAAGTTCCACGTCTCCTCAGAGATCTGACCCGAGTCAGCTCCTGCAGGGTCAAACACACACACTTAAATATCACTAATATCTGCATAGTTCTAGGGATGCACCAATACCGATACCGGATCGGATATTGGGCCGATATTGACTCACATAGCTCGATCGGGTATCGGTGACAGTGGGGCCGATCTATTCAATTAAATTCTATGTTTATATCATATATATACATTACACACTGGAATTTAAATTCTTGTTTAAGTTCTGACCAGTTTGTTGCTGCATTGAAAAGGTTTACATTTGAATTGTAATTCCTTTTAATTTTGAAGTTTTTTACCAAGTTGCTGGTGTACAATATATTATTTTAATAATAAATAACAATTAAATAAATGTATATCTATGTATTTATTTGTTACATTTTGTTTTACAAAGTTAAGAAAACAATGTGTAAGTCAAGCCTGATGTTGCCTTACACATAAAAGAATGATCCTAGTCACTTCCACACAGTGAGGCATACAGCTCATTAATTATACACTGGTATCGGATCAGTACTCGGTATCAGCCGATACCCAAAGCCCAGGTATCGCTATTGGTATCGGAACTGAAAAAGTCAGATCGGTGCATCTCTACATAGTTAAACATACCACTATAATCCTCAGAGGCTCTGCGAGATCAGCTCTAACAAAAAGGCTTTATTTATCCATCCTGTTTACATTTTTTCTAGATTACTTATTTCATTCTTCTTAAAATGCCTGAGCAAAAATACAAAATGACATCTTTTTACAGTTCAATTCAACAGCATAAAAGTAGAAACATAATAATACAAAATGACAATAATAATAATAATAATAATAATAATAATAATAATAATAATAGTTAGTACCTTGTTTGAGTGTTAAATGGCCGTTCTTGTTTACTGTAATCTTGGAATTATCAATGGGTCCCGGTGGATCTTAAAAAGAAAGCAAGACAATTAGTTGTCATAATTACACACAGCAGTGATATGCATGTCTATTTTTCAGAAACATTTTCTCAATCCTAATTGTTACAAAGAGCAATGATGTTAAAGTGTCAAACGTTTTTGTCACACCATGAAAAGCAATCTCTGCTCCCCACTTGCTACAGCGAGAAAACAAATATTAGAGGAGCAGAAGTCAGAGGAAAAAAAGACACTAGCAGACCTGCCAGATGTAAGCTGTTATAAATAGATGTGACAATACAAAGCAAGGGAAGCAAAAAAAAATGAGAACGACTGCAAGAAAATAAAATATATTTTGACGCTTCATTTTGCTGTAGCGGGAGGGGAACTTGACTCGGGGGACTAAAGCAAACTCTTTGAAGATAAATCAAGAGGAGAAATGGGACTTCACAGTTTCTTTTGAACATGAGAAGCTTTTGGGAACAAGAGAAGTTGGATGTCCCATATAAAACAGTTCATTTGCCATGTTCTCTTATCCATGTGAATGTACAGGCCTGACATAGGACATTTAATTTAAAAAGAGAAATTTACATCAAAGAAAATCACAGCAGCTTTTCCATCACCACATATCAGACACAACTGTCAAGTTGGAAACATTGAGGCTGCGGTCGAAAAGTCAAAAAATTACGTCCTAATTTCTTTTCCGAACCACTTTTCCTTTACCTCGATGGAAAACGTCATGAGGTTAAGGAAAGAAGGAGAATTCATAAATACTAAAGAAAAGACAACCGCGGTGTTGAGAGAATCCGACTAGACTCTGTAATTATGATATAACGGCGGCGGATGTTATTGATACGGGTCTGCCGTGGTGAAACTACAATGTTCCGAAGATGGACTAAAAAAGGTGCACATTCACCCCGTGCGTTAATAAATAGCTCTTTCAGTGAAAGGCACCTTCACCCGTGGTGTGTGAAAGAGAGATACCACGGGTCTTTCTGCTGCTCTAACACTTTACATCAACATATAATAAAGGATCATCTGACCTAATGTGGACAACTGGAGAAAAATATCACTTCATTACCAAGGTTGGAATTGAAATAAATAAATGAATATATGATAAATATTGAGTTAATTGTTCGAGTTATGGAGAAGGGGTTGAACCATTAAATATATACTTCTTCCTACTCCTTTTCGGACATGTAATATTTATTTACGTCGATTATTTGTTTATTGGCAGTTTGCTATATGTTTACTGTTCATTTAATGTTTTTTATTGAAGCTCCTTTCCTTAGCATTTAGAGAATTCAAACAGCTCTTATCATGACTGCTACTTAAGATACTTCCGGGTCATTTCACTCCATTAGGAACCTTCCTAAGCAAAAAAAGACTTTTTGACCGCAGCCTTTTAAATCAGACATTTAAACAGGATTGGGGGTGGAAAGGCAGGACTTCTGTCCAATTACCATTGTCTTTTCCTTTGACAAAGCCCTCCCACTCACGAAACCACTGCATGCTGATGCAGTATATGACCACTGGAGACTCCTCCTCCTGGAACGCCTTGTTCAGCTACAGAGGAGAGGGAGGAGAGAGGAAATGGGGGAGGAGCGAGCAGTAGAGACGCAAAGGGATGGGGAGGAGAGACGGGAGGGGTGGGGGGGGGGACAAAAAAAAAATTAAGTGAGGATGAAAGGATTGAGAGGAGATGGAAAACCTAATCAATTCTCTCTGGTAGTTATTCCAATTAGAGTCTGAACACCACACTGCACCAATTTCATCTTTCTTGGAAATGACACAATCCCTGTTCCTCGTGTTATCTCACTGAAGCTCTCGCTTTCAAACACACACAAAACATAACATCCGTCTCTCCTTCTGAGCAGCCATTGTGTGAGTGAGCAGACTGAGCAGGCAATAACAGCTGCATCTGTCCCAATGCATTAATGATAAGGCTTTCATCGGGCTCACACCTCTCATCTCCTGCTGGGTGAACTGAAGAGCCCCAACACATGCAGCCTATCAACTGGTTCAATAGACTGGAGAATACATCTATACACTCCCATGAGTACACTGACACACAATGCATTGTCACTCGCCCTAGTTTTTTTTTTTGACTGTATCTGGCTAAAGCTCCATGTCTTGCTGGTGAACGTAACTTACCCTGACGAACATATCCAGCTCTGATTTACGCCGTTTCTCCAGTTTTTCTATTTCAATCTGGCACGTGTGGCAAACATACAGGTGGTTGACAGCTGGTCCTCCTCCGTACCTGCAGGAGGGGCAGTCCACATTGACTCACACAGATGAACTTAACTCTACAAAAAGGAAATTATACTGCAACTGACTTTCCCCATTAATCAATGTACTCACAGTTGGCCCTGTCTACTGTATGTACCTGCTGTAAAGGTGATCCCACACGTTTTGCGGCAGCATCACTACCAGGTCATCGATGAACGCCGTTTTGTTGGGGGGCACGCCTGATGAAACACATTGAAACATCCATTAGACATGAACAGTGTATCATTTTAAAGGTAATGGTTGTGTGAAGAGTAGGGCTGTCAAAGTTAACGCATTAACCCAAAATCGTTTAACGCCACTAATTTCTTTTACGCATTAACGCAATTTGCGTTTTTTAGGGTGTAGCGGGTTTTAAAGCTAGAGTGAAGATACTGGCATCATATGAAACTAAAAAAAACCTAAGGAATCCATTGGTACCATGTCATACTAGCATGTCAGGAAGGAAGCTAAATAATACTCCAACCTTGCACTAAATTTTGGCGAGGAAAAACTGGTATGGCCATTTTCAAAGGGGTCCCTTGACCTCTTTTTCAGGAGGGGGGTCTTAAAGAGACAGGGCGCTAAAACGGAGCATTTCAGACAGAGGGTGAATACAGGTATATTCAGACAGACAATATGAGTAGAAGAATGTGTTTTTTGAACTTTAAAGCATGTAAACATGTTCTAGTAGAAACACAAAATACAAGTATGAACCTGAAAATGAGCACGACATGTCCTCTTTAAAAATCTTTCCAATGAAACAATCCAAGGAGAAATGACTGGGAATCACAAGTAGACTTCGCTTCTTTTTAAGGGGTCACAAGGCAGAAAGATTGGAAACCACTAGATTAGAGGACAAATTATTTCTTCTTGAAACATTTATGGGAAATAGCCATTTTATGGCTGTTTATTTGAAAAATCTCTCCTGGGGAAACATGCTGCCAGAGCCCCTAATAACGGCTTTGAATGTCTAAATTTATATTTCTGATGACGTCCTTTGCTATGAACAGGAAAGTGAAAATAAACAAGGACACTTTCGGATTTGCACTTAAAATAAAACAACTGGCCGAACAGCTGCAACACAATCATGGTTTCACTGCACTTATATTACCGGTGTCTCTACTTATGCACCTGCCAGTTATTACGTGCTGGAGGCTGCAAAGGAGGAGGAAACAACCTGTAGGTGCTTATAAACAGAATGAAACACGTTCTCTGCTGCAGCTGTATTCTAACTGCTTTATCATACATTTTTCATGTTTCATTTTCAATTCCATAATTTCCAGCGCTCTCCGAATAGAGGGCAGAAAATATAAAGCAGTTTGATTGGCACAAAAGCCTTTAACAATTCTCCCCTCTTCTCTCCTAAAACGAGAGAGGAGGATCATCTGCACAAAGAGATGTAAAACCCCCTTTTGAAGTCCGCTGCGTTGTGAAGGGAATACTCTGCAGTCTTTGTCAAAGTCAAAAATTCCACAGCAAAGGATGAAAGCAAAAGCTGTGTTACGAGAGGATAGAGCACAATCTTTTCCACCAAAAAAAAAATGGATTCCTGTGTCCTGGGGACACTTTCACCTCTGAGCGGTTTCAGTATGAAGTTGACATAGCAACACGCACCTCCATGCGAACACAGGAAGTCGTCGTTGGAAATGGGCCCAGGTTCGGCAAAGGTCTTGAACTTGTTAAGCCACTGGCGGGAGATGTAGAACTGCAGAAGGCTGGGCTCCATCATGTTGAATAAACCCGACACCCTCCTACGTTCTTTCAGTGCATCCTCGTTGCTCTTTCTGTGACAGGAACAGACCCACAGATTAATCACTGCTGCAACTGAAAGTGAGATGCAAGTTATGAATATCAAAGCAGCACAGTGAATCTTAAAATGTTCCACAGATAAAAAGGGTTCACAACTGTCTGAAGCTTACTTATAGAAGAGCACATAAGCCTCAGCATTCTGGACACAGGATTCAGACACCTCGGTCACACTTTGGTCGTCAAATTCATACCACAGATTGTTCGAATCATTCCTGCAGTACGCTATGTAGTGGCCACCTGGGATCAGACAGGGGAATGCGTTAGAGCAGCGTTCACAAACCTAACACGTACATGGGAAATTTGTCTACAGGCTAATGAATGCAGGACAATCCTGCGTGCCAACTGAAGGCGGATGCCCCGGTCTGAGAGGAAAGAGAAGCGACTGTGCCCACTCACTGCTGGCAGTGCCGTGGTGACAGATGACTGACAGCAGGTCATAGTTGGTGGTCTGGGCAGAGCTGTCTTTGGCCAGGAAAGGCTGCAGGTCCAGGCCCTCGAGCGGGAAGGAGACGTGGGTGCTTATCTTGGTGGAGAACATCAGCTCGTGCCTGAAGCGCTTCAAGTGGACACACAGGATCTGGAGCAGAGGAAGTTTTATTTTAGAAATCCGGTGTGTGAAGACACGAGAGTAAAAGACATGACATGAAGAGTTGTCTCTATACCTCTGGCAAACTCTGCATTTTACAAAATTTGACTCCGTTTCGTAATCTAAGAGGAAAAAAAAGATGAGCAATCATTACAGTTCCAGACAATTTTTAATAAATTTGTGGTCCAAAGCCAGAATTAGGAACTCACTTCTTGCATTTTTCACAGCTGTACATGTTGTCTCCTAGAAAAGAAAGAAAGGACACCGTTATTGAGACATCAATCTTGATGTTTGTGCTGGTAGAACACATTTACGCCCACTTGCTCACCCTTTAGTTCATCTCTGGCAAAGAAAGCTGCAAGACAATCTTGTAGCGTGACCACGGGACCCCAGAACCAACTACAAATAGAAACAAACAGAGGGGTGAATTTTACACACAAAGAGCAAAGTATAGATCGAGGAAAGCTCGATTGTGAAGAATGTAAATAACTATAGTGTACATACAGTACATCGATTTCAGCCTCGATGTCTTTGTTTCATGTCATATCCCTCTATCTCTCCCCATTCCTACACTGACTATGTTTAAATGCACACTAATATTACACTATTATTACAGTACGAATATGCATCGGGTCATGTAAACAGCATATTCCGTTTGGATTTTCCGAATTAGGTCTTATTTTGAACGGAGAATTTTCCGATTAAGACATGTGTGATATGCCGATCTTATTCAGGTTTTAGGAGTATTCTTTGGACATGTATACACGCATTTAGAATCTCAATGGGGTTTTTACGGCAGTTTGCGACCCAAGGCCTCTTGCCTGTTTACGGCCAGCTCCGTGTGTTGTACACAAACACAGTTAGGCGACTGTTTGCAGAGATGCATGCCCAAAAGAAAGAAAAGAAACGCACCTACTTTTAAGACTTGGATAGGAACACGTTTTTGGATATGAGCAAATATCTCAACGCCGACCTTATCAAGAAGGTGGTTGAAGGAATGAAAGAGGGAGGCTGTGTCCGCCACCGGTTACGTTAATCCAAGCAGTGTTAATTTTGGCAGCTATTTTAGATTTAGTCTTAATCTTAAAACGAAAATGCTTATTAGTTTTAGTCACATTTTAGTAATTTCTATCCTTCATAATTTTAGTCTAGTTTTAGTTGACGACAACTCAAAATATTTTACTCCAGTTTTAGTCACCAAAAAGCCTTTTGATTTTAGTCAAAATGTTTTCTTTCTTAATTTTGTCAGCTATTTTTTCTTTTTTTTAATCTTAGTCCTGTTTAGTCGTCAGATAATATTGACCATTTCTGTCATTTTAGTCAAGTTTATTTCACATAAAATTGTATCTTATCATTATCTGATGAAACACACAGGTTGAATGATTAAGAATGCAGCTTTGCAGTTATTCCGAGTCCTCCTGACTGCGCTCATTAATGATGAGCAGTTCAGTCGCACCCACCAGTCCGTTATAAGAGCCAATCCGCCCACCCCAAACATGTAAAAATATGCATTACTCAACCACCAACTATGCATTATAGTAACACAACTGTCAGGGCTGAGGTGTGAGACGAGAATGACAGAGACGGACTGAGTGCCGCCACCGCAGTGCGTTGTGTGTGTGTGTGTGTGTGTGTGTGTGTGTGTGTATGTGTTTGAGACAGAGACAGAGAAAGAGAGAGAGAGAGAGAGAGAGAGAGAGAGAGAGAGAGAGAGAGAGAGAGAGAGAGAGAGAGGGGAAAAGAAGAGGAAGGTGACAAAGATAAAGAGAGATTTCGGTAAAGTTTTTATGTTTTTAAACTACATTTTAGTCTAGTCTTTTTAAGTGAACGATATTGCATGTTTGATATTGTCACCGTTGAATCGGAGTATGCACAGCTGCACGTAAACAGGAATATTAATGGAATATTAATTTTCATTAGCTATGTAAACAACTTATTAAGAATATTGTCAGAATAAGGGGTAAAAACTGAATATTGACTGTCGTATGTCAGATAAAGGCAAAAATGCCCCCCAAAAATCATCTTTAAAAAAACCAAATATAATGTACATATTAATAACAGACCTCTTGATGTATTCCATGACAAATGCAATCCAGCCCTGCGGTGCATAAGCTTCCCCGCAGGAGCCGGCTTTAACCAGGGAGGTCTGGTGGGTGGCGGAGTGGAGCTTGGCCAGGTCTTCCTTCCCTGGGATGGGCAACGAGATGTCCTGGAAGTTCTCCAGGGTCACAGACACCTGACAGCAACACAGCACACAGACAGTAACGCTTTGGTTTTTTACATGGTTTTGTCAGAAAATGTCACTTTATTGCAGAATATTATTCTCATCACAATATGTGACATGACAGCGGATGTACAACCATATCAACAGTGTGTAGGAACATCAGAGCTAAGCACCAAAATAGATTTTTTCATAACATTCATTTTTTAGGACCTTGAAATGACACAATTTCCCGTCCTCTAGTGCTCCCAGACTACTGTCCCTCCCACCCTCTCAGCAATCCCATCATCTCAATAATGAACAAAAAAAAAAGAGGAAACACGAACCCGATCACAGGTGAGGCACTGAACTGAGCTGACAATGGTCCCATCGAACACATCTGAGATGACACTGCGGTATTTCTTCTGACGCTTACTCTTTGGTGGGGAGAATGTGGTCACTGCTGTGTGAAGGCAGGAAGAGAGAGTGCGAAATGTGAGAATAGTGCTTTACAGAATGTGAGCAAAGATAGACACATGATATACAGTAACTACTTTGCTAAAATCCAGATTTTTAAAGGGGACATATCATGCTCATTTTCAGGTTCATACTTGTATTTTGGGTTTCTACTAGAACATGTTTACATGCTTTAATATTCAAAAAACACTTAATTTTCCTCAAACTGTCTGTCTGAATATACATGTATTCACCCTCTGTCTGAAACGCTCCGTTTTAGCGCCCGTCTCTTTAAGACCCCCTGTGTTGAACAATAAAATAATATAAATATAATAAGCATTTTCAGTCCATATGGCAGCTGTTGTAAAAAAAAAAAAACACAGGAGTTTCACCTCTTTGCTTCTGTACTCTTTGGATATATTCTAATGAGCCTGCATGTGACTTAGGAAGGGGAGCCAAATCCGAATGTCTTGTTGAATCACATGTTTTCTGATCTAGACTAGATACCCAAATGTATGTGCACAAGTGCTGAAAAAGTGTGATTTTTTTCATGAAATGTCCCCTTTAAGCTTGATATCTGGATTTGACTGCCTCTGATTATGCACAAGTACCTTTCTTATGTGAAGGGTTTAGGCTGGGCCAGCCTGAGGCAGCTTTGGGCGGGCTGCTGGACATTTTGGGAATGTGTCCCTCCATTGGGACTGGACTCTGTGGTCTTGTGGAGTTGGACATTTGGATGTCTGGGAAGGAATCTAGGTGGAGCAGACGCAAAATATTAAGAGTTTCAATACCATAAATTTGACGCTGAGTATCAGAAAGTGAATTGTGGATCAAATAAAACGTTATTACCTGACGTTCTGCCTTGGACCTTGATGGCTCCCTGGCTGCTGATAATGGGCGTGGTTTCAGTGGTGGTGTCAACATCTTTGTCCATGTCCACTCCGGTGCTTCCCCCCATAACACCGTTAATTCCAGAGCGGTAAAGGTCATTAATCATGTTCTTCTCCTTCTGCCACTCCCTGTTGGCCTGGATCTCATCCTGCTCAGGAATCAGCATCTCGGCCTCGTTGGTGTCTTCCATCATCACGTTCCCACCTTGCACCTCGTTGTCGGCCCGCTCGCTGCTGCCGTAGGACTCGCATGACTGGAAGTCGTTGTCAGACTGACTGCGGTTGTCTTCCTCGGGGCCGTCGTCCACGGTGATGCCGTTGGAGTGGTCGTAGGGCTCGGGCAGCGTCTCCTTCAGCTCCTCGTGAAGCTGATCCATCAAGCAGCGCAGAAACTCTTGAGAGTCCTGGAGGTCGAGCGGGATAACCACAGGAAATGTCAGCTGAGATAGCAAATTAGTTCCAGCTGAGAAAATTTTACACTTTTTTTTGGACACAGCAGTCTGTGAAAAAATAGTTAATTTCCTCTTTCTGAAAAGAACATTGAACTATATCGCAGCAGTAATTCTTCCTAAATATAATTGAGTTTTACAGACACAGCAGAGCTTTCCTACAGTCGATTTTTTTCCGAATTACAAACAACAACCACTTCGCCTCCTTGTTTATCCCAATTCTGCATTGCAAAATCCGAAACCAAATGCTCATGAATGTGTAATCAAACTTAATGAACCTCAGACATCCAATCTCCCTCTCAAGCCAAATGAACTCTCCTCTCCCAGGAACTGGAATGTTAACTTCATTCATGGCAATGCTAATTCCAAGGCTGTGCAGCCCAGCATGGCGTGACAAATGAATATTCCTCAGCTAACTCCTCTGAACAAACACTGGCAAGCCAAGAGGAAACAGGCCCTTTTATCATTTCACCACTCAGGCTGAGAAATCCCGTATTTACAGACACTGGACAAAGACGAGACGTGCTCCAGTGAAAAAGTCTTTCTCTCTGTCTTTCAAGCACCGCCTGGAATCAAATCAAGCAATTTACCTTTAGATTGTCAGTTAAGTTCAATGTGTGCATTTGCATGTGAATGACAGTCAGAAGATCTGAGTTAGTAATTGCAGGGCAGAGGATTCAGCTTATCTGGCTGAGTGATTTGAGCTGGAGCTAAAGTAATTTCTGTAAAGGAAGCACGGTGGGATGTGGAGTGGAAGAGAAAAGGGAGAGACTGTATAAGATCTGGGACAACTTCATAGTCTGGGCGTCAGACCCATAATAATCCCAGCTCAGCACAAATTCATTCTTAAAGGATTCAATTCAGTTCAAACCTTAATCCGTGTTTTATATTCATATTTACTCATATTATTCCCAAAGCACAGAGGCAAAAGCAAAAAATCCACCCGTTTAGGTCACAACAACTGATCGCAGACTTACTGTTGAATATGTCTCCAACCGTGAAGAAGAGTGCCTCCATGTTTTATTCATAATGAATCTGTGCGCATGCACTTAAATTGCACATTTATTTTCACCATCTGCAAAGACCCACCTGCTGAGAATATCCTCTAAACATGGGGTTTATGGCTTTGATCCCCTGGAACAAGTTGGTTGGGACCACGTAGGAGGGTCTGCAATGTGACAAAACACAGCATGCTTAACACGTGTTGTTATACACAATATCACAATAACGTCTTGTGTGATATAGAGAGAAAATAGGACCAGAAATGTGATTAAGGTTTGGCTCTGGAGTCACATTCGAAACATGGGAAATAATGAAAGTCACTTTGGCTTGTGGACAAGCTTATACTGTATGCTCTTTTAAAAAAAACGCCTACCTGTTCTTGTGCCACAGGTCTGACACCAGCTTCTGGTAACTTTTGCAGAGTGCGGGCTTCTTGTCCGTTCTCACCATGCCACCACATTCAAGAAAGAACTGTGTCAAGGGCGGGCTGCAGAGGAAAGAGGGATAAATATATATCATTATGTGAGCATCAATACTGAATGTCTGCCTGTCAACAGATTGATTACGATCCCCATTTTGAGAGCAATCTCAAACTTTTTCATGTCAAAGATACTCCAAAATCGCTGTCCAATAGACCACAGACCATGGATGTATAAGAGGTTGTGTTCTGTGCTTTGGCCCTGCGTGTTAGTAAATAGCCTACAACTATATTAAATTCTGTTTATGTCATGCTACTAGCACTACTAGCTACTGGTTGATAGTCGGTTGTTTGGGAACAGAGACGTTAATACATCCACCATGGTACAGGCTTACAGCATACAGCCCATGGGTGTATTATAAGATAATAAAAGTGATAAATCACAGCCAATTATATCTATTATTACAGCTGCATACAGCTGACAGAACTCTCTATGTAGATATGAAGGACTGAAGGATGAAATTCTAAGCCAACAAAAACACACTGCTTCTTAGTTTCAGGTGATTATAGACTAATGAAAACATGGTTATGAATATTATATTTCATTTCTGCTAATAGATCCCCCGAAATGTTACAAACTGTTCCTCTAAGATCTGCAAGTCATCTTAGGTTTAGTATGTTTTTGCTATTACTTTCACGTAGGTCACTCAAACAATGACAAATAGGAAAGGAAATCCAGAGAGATTCCAGTTCAGCATTTTCTACATAATGCTGTCTTCTGCCTTGTATTTTTGATTCATTTTGTTTCATTAAACTTGTATCTCACTCGTAGAGTAATATCACAAATTCCCAGGGGTACTGGCTCATCCAAGAAAACTCCCCACGCAGCTGAAAGTTGAAGGACATCGGAAATAGCCGAGTAGAAAAACAGCTGAGGGGATTTTATTTGATGGATACAGAGTGGACAGGAATTTGCGAGAAAGAGACAAACTACAGAATGAATAAGGCATGGAGCGTTCCCTTCCCTTGGCAGGAGAAAAGTCCTTCGAACTGAATAATGACCCGACGGTAACTGAGAGAAGCAGCGCTCCACACAAGCAGACATCAAAGGAAAGTTTCCGAAAAGGTCCCTCCTTTCCGCAGCTGCGTGACTCAGTTCCTCCTATATTTGGAACGTGATTTAGATTGCAAATTTTGACCCACATTTTTCCCCATTTTACCTCGTATCCAGACTAGGCATCATCAGTTTAATTTGAAAAATTTACCAGCCCCCCTGGGTAGATATTATTAGAGAGGCAGGAAGGGGTATGCTGTTCCATGAAAAATAAAATAAAAAGTAAGAGGTACAAAATAAGTAATAACACAGCCTCAGGCTCTGCAGTGGAGCCCTAATTTGAGTGACCACACCAACAATCCAATCATAAAGAATGAATCAGAAGGACTGGTAATTCAATAAACAATAAAAAATGTAGCAGATTGGGAGGGAAACAGTAAGTACAGTTTTATGTGTCTCATAAAAAGACATGGTTGGAAAGGAAAAAGGCAAAGGAGGAGGAGAAGGAGCAGAAGATATCGGGAAAGGTTCTTTTTGTAACAGAAGACCCTACAGGGAACTACAAAAGGCCATTTCTGCTGTCTCAAATGGTGCACTGCAGCAATTTTCACTCAGCCGTCACTCTCCCAAAAGAGCGTAGCTATGGTTGTTTTTTTTACAGTCAACAAGAACCAGGCAAGCAGTGAGTAAAACAGCAAATGACTACAGGAAAGAATGAAAGTGTGAGTAGTGAGTGGAGAGGTAACACCATGCGATGTCAGCGAGGTGATGCGGGGACAGAAGGCAGGTTAACAGAGGTCTCACCAGTTGGACAGGGCCTGGAGGGCAGCGTTCATGTAGCAGGTGTTGCCTATGTTCTTCAGCCCCGTCAGGCCTGAGGGAGACAGAACACACCGGGGAAATTAAAACAAGCCACTCATCAAATGCTTGTAAATTTTCATGGCAGCCAGAGAGCCTGCACAATTTTAGGAACACCCACACTCCACTTCCAAGATTAATATTTTATAGCAGGAGCAGAAAAGATGGCTACCTGGTGTATTTTAAATCAGACACTGTGGTAGAGTTAGCTCATTCATTTTATACAAGGGGTTTCAAAGTCTCCCCAGGCATAATCAAGACTCCTACTGTTATTCTTTGTCCTACTTCTATTTGGGGTATAATCATGCTATAAGTTTGGAAACTACAGTTGCCATAATTTGATGCATGTAAACAGAAAGTATAATGTTGCCATGGATTCTGCAAGTTACGCTTTTGGGTACCACTTGAACCTCGTTATTTTTTTTGCCAATATTCGTTAACATTTCTGCAAATTGGCAGCATTAAAAGTATGCCGAATTAGCTGTTAGCAGTTCCTGTTTGCAATTTACGTATGAATGTACAGACAACTGTCACTGGATTACTTTGATACTGAAGAAAACTTAAAAATGTGATGATTCACGGGCAAGTTCTGTTAGGAGAGTTATAAAGGAGTTATATTGGGTGATTTCTAAGCAGATTTATGACGTTTATTCACAATCGGGGATAACATCCTTGGAAAGTATAAGCCACATTGAATCAAAACATGTGTATCATGTCTGTGTGTTCAGATTTGAAGTTATGACTCGGGCTAATCGAGTTAAAGTAGCTTTAAAGCTGCAGTCGGTAACTTTGAGCAAATAGGATGAAATGTTATTTTTATAAAACTGTCACTATATCATGACAGCAGTGCATGAGACAGGCAATCTGTGAAAATAAATCAGGTTCCTCTGTGTCCTCCAAGTGCTCCTAATGGCATTTGCAAGATTACACCACGACCAACCAATCAGCTCCAGCCGGTGGGTGGTGCTTGGTTTTGGCTCGACTGTTTTCAACATAGCAGTCGAGTCACAAACTTTATAATTTTACGGCTAAACAGTACGCTAAAATTAGGGCTGTCAAAGTTAACGTTATAATAACGCGTTAATGCAAAATCGTTTTAATGCCACTAATTTCTTTAATGCATAAACGCAATCAATCTTTCAGAGGTTGTAGCTGGCTCAGTTTTAACGCTAGCGTGAAGATACTGGTATCAAAATCTTAAATCTTAAAACCTAAGGAATCCATTGGTACAAACCATGTCATACTTGTCAACATACCTTGTCAAGAAGGAGGCTAAATAGCACTCCAAACCTGCGCTAAATTTTGGCGAGGAAAAACTGACATGACATTTTCAGAGGGGTCCCTTGACCTCTGACCTCAAGATATGTGAATGAAAATGGGTTCTATGGGTACCCACGAGTCTCCCCTTTATAGACATGCCCACTTTATGATAATCACATGCAGTTTTGGGCAAGTCATAGTCAAGTCAGCACACTGACACACTGACAGCTGTTGTTGCGTGTTGGGCTGCAGTTTGCCATGTTATGATTTGAGCATAATTTTAATATCAAATGCAGTACCTGTGAGGGTTTCTGGACAATATTTATCATTGTTTTGTGTTGGTAATTGATTTCCAATAATAAATATGTACATACATTTGCATAAAGCAGCATATTTGCCCACTCCCATGTTGATAAGAGTATTAAATACTTAACAAATCTCCCTTTAAGGTACATTTTGAACAGATAAAAAGTGTGCGATTAATTGCGATTATATATGGACAATCATGCGATTAATCACGATTAAATATTTTAATCGATTGACAGCCCTAACTAAAATATGTTCATGAGTTTCGCGAGCAGTGATTGACAGCTGCGTTAGAGACTGCTCAGCTCTGATTGGTTGTTTTCAGGCGTAGTGAAATCTTGCAAATGCCATTAGGAGCACTAGGAGGAGGAAGAGGAACCAGATATGATCTGTCTCATGCACTACTGTCACAATATAGTGACAATTTTATAAAAAATAACCTTTATCATATTTGCTCAAAGTTACTGACTGCAGCTCTAATTGCCCCACGGTTCATAAACCTTGGATCTTATGTGACGAGTCTTACAAAGCTCATTTACTCCACCTCCTGATCATATGGTCTGTATTTGTGACAAAAATAACTGAGGCAGTGACTGGTGCCAATGCCTGAGCTACACCACATGAGGTTTAACATAACATATGCCATTTGGTGGAGCCTGTGTGTGTCTCTCACAGTGCTGAGTGAAAACATTATTTGCATTGCATTGGTGGCTCCAGTGGGACTGAAGCACTCGGCACTAAAGTGCTAGGTTCGACCCACTGAGCTACACAGGAGCGGCCTGTAGTCCTGCTCAGGGACCGTGTGTGGCTTTCTGCTGCCTACAGGTTTTGCGGCGTGTCTGCCATCGTCGGTGTTAGTCGGCCCTCATCAGCTTTCAAATGGTGTTGGGATGTTGGGTCTTTGTGGTGTGTTCAAGTACAAGTTTTAACAGAGGACTTGAGGCAAAGCGAGGTGTTCGTCAGCACTTTGAAGTCTGACGCACCCCATTAACTGCTCTTATTAATTCAAATCATATTCTGTGCTTTGAACCAAACCAACTGCTGATTACTGAGCTCCTGTGTTTAGAGGTTTAACTTCAAAATCATCCATGCAATGCTCATTTTTTAATTTTGTCATGCTTGCACTAAGAGCTGATAAAAATTAATTATATTTGAGTCACCTCACCGACTTCAAAAGTAAATTATTTTAATTATTAAGAATGATAATCCGGGCAAGAAACTGTCGATTTTTTAAGTTCACTTTAATTAGCAACATTTAGACATTTGTTTCCCAGTGTATTTGCACCAAATGTCTTTTCCCAGCGGAGGAGAGCTGTGCTCACCGCACATCACGGCATCACGGCAAAGCCGTTGCGGCGTAGCGCAAGCCATTGGAAATAACGTGTTTCAGAGCGCAGTGGTGCCGTTGTCGCATTGTGCCTAAAGGGCCTTCAGCGAGATAGAGAAGGAGAGGGAATGGAGAGTACTAAGAGAAAGAAATACTCAAGCAGGGGCAAAAAATAAATGAATGAATGAATGAAAACTGATAAATATTAGCCTAGTTTATACCAGAGATTCACACAAGTTCCTAAGAATTAAAAGTTAAATTAAAAGTAGGCCTATTTAAAAAAAATGCTGTTGCAATGTGCCTATTATTTTGTTATTTTCATTCTTTAAAAGTCACCAGAATGCAGGAAACAAAGTCTCTGAAAACTCCCACACCCCCGCTTTCTCATAAAATCCTTCCTATTGTTGAGGTGTCAAGGTTGGCAAATATGGTAAGCTGACCTCTGGCACGAAGCTCATCCTCCTCCTCCGTCTCCATGTCCAGGTCTTCACAACCTCCATTAGGGGGCACTCTCAGAGAGGTTGGGCTCCCAGGGGCCCTGCTGTTATCCTGGAGCAACAAATCATAAAATTCTTATCTAGTAAATGAATAACCACATACAGTTAGACTGACAGTTCAACTGTCACTCAGGATAGACTGGTGGAAATTGTTGGTATGATGGGAGAGCAAATATAGTTATGTAATGAAACAAACATGTTTATTCAGACAAGATAGACTTGCAAAAAGAAAACATTGCATTTAATCTATACTTGTGAATTTGAATTATCATTTACTGTGGCTACATATCAAACCTGTTATATAACTCTGCAATTACATAAAGCATGTAAAGACAATAAAACATGATGACAAACGGAGGAGAAGCTGGCAACTTACCAGTCCAGCACTCTGCGGAGATGGGAGGGGTTTGCTGCTGGGCCGGGGAGAGTGAGGACCTAGTTTACGCTCCAGAAAAACCTCCTTGCCGCAGGCGTAGCACCACACCCGGAGCGTGGTCAGGTTCACTGTGAGGTTGTGCCTCGTCTCCTGCAACACAAAAGTTGTCAAAGTTATTTGTGAACAGACACATCAGACTGTGTAAACAAAGTGAGAGACTGGGTTAATATTTATCCAGGAAAAGCTGATTAAGCGCACGTGCATTTTCTTATCAAGGAGAAGCTTCTTTATCTTCAACACAATCTACCAAACATCTCATTAGACAATCAACAGGTTGCTTTTGCTCTTATATAACACATCTAGGTGTGCCTGCTGGTGGCGAGGCCTGCCTACTTCTGTGAACTAAACTTTTATGGAAGATTCGACCAGAGCTCCTGTAACAGTCCAGCTGAACAAAGCATTTTCCCTCAAGCACAATGCAAGTTATCAGCCCAAATAAGGTAATGCAGATCCTCCCTTTTTCTGTCCTATTAATAACAATCTGCTATGGTCTAGTGTATAACACTGACTAAATGAAAATGGATATTATACAATGTCAGCCTTATAGACAATATTCATTTAGTACTTAACAAGAAAATATACAGGAAACTAAAACGTCTACAAATGTAGAGTTTCTACAGACAGGTGCACAGGAGGACTTAACTCTGCAACACATATCAACCCCACCTGCAACCAAATCAATCACAGTGCAAAAAAGAAACAAACTATAAGTAGTACAAATCTACTCTGATTTGTATTTTCTTTAATATTGCAACTATGTTCTCATTTTGGTACAAATGCCATCGATAATGATGTAAAAAGGCGTTAAAGTCAAAGTGAAACAGAAGTTAGAGCGTCTTTAGCTTCAGTACTGGGATTATTCCTCAGTGAAACAGAATATTTGATCGGTGTACAGTTATGTGAGGGATTTAAATAAAATCCTTCGCACATGATTGGACCGCTAAAAACGGATACGGAGCCTCCACACACACACCTCGCTTGTCGCAAAAAGTTGCAGATTAAATGATGGATAGATGTCATGATATTAAAAACTGGTTTATACTAGCTTACGTGAGCACGTCATATTTTGTTTTATAGGATGAAAATATGATTGGATTTTGATATACAAATTAAAAGAAATTTATTTTTTTTACATATACTGTATTGTTAAATTGTTAAATAAAAATAAATATATGCACAATATGACCTTTGATGTGATCTAACAGGATTAAAAGGGAATTTTTCATTTCATCTCGACTTTAAGGCTGCAGTTGACAAATATTATAATGTATATTACTGTCAATTAATTGTTTGGTCTATATAATGTAAAAATAAATTGCCTATTTTACATTTTCAACTTGCTTGTTTTGTCTGACCAAAAGGTACAAAATCACGATATTCAGTTTATTAACACATAAGACAAAGAAAAGCTGCAAAACCTCACAACTAAGAAGCTAGAAATACGTCAGTTTCATTGGTGCTTGAAAAATTACTTAAAGCTTCAGTAGGCAGAACGTTTTTGGCATCAGTGAGCATAAATTCCATAATAACCCTTCAGCATATTGTAATTCAAGTGTTCTGAGATAAAACTAAACTTCAGCACCTCCTCATGCCTCAGGTTTTAGGCTTTAAAAAAATCTAGCCTGTAATGGGAAACTTTGGCCAATCACAGGTCATTTCAGAGAGAGAGTGTTCCTATTGAGCATTCTTATTGGCTGTGCTCTGGCTGGTGGCCGGTGTTTGGTATTTCCTCAACTGATCTCAACATGGCTGCCGGGTCACAAACTTTCTCATTTTACAGCTAAACAGTACATTACAAGATGTTTCTGCAAAACATTTGAGGAGAGAAATAGGCATTACAGGAACAGAATATTGATTAATATTTGATCAGCGCTGCCTACTTTGACCGTTTGGACGAAGTTCACGAGTGATTGACTCGTGGCTCTCATAAACGGCAGCTGGATGGCAGACTCCAGATCAGCTCTGATTGGTTGTTTTCCTCCAATCTGTGAAATCTTGCAGATGCCATTAGGAACAGCGGGGGACAGCGGAGGACACAGAGGCACATGATTCTTTTTTCAGATTACCTGTCTCATGCACTATTGTCAGGATATAGTGATCGTTTTATAAAAATAATGTTTTTTTAAATCATATTTGCTCCATTTCTACCCACTGCAGCTTTAACAATTAGGGCTGACCCAAATGCTTCGAAGCTTCGACCACTGCCATGGTATTTGACCTCCAAATCAGTATTCAAATGCTTCGGTTTTTTATATATATATACATATATATATATAAGGATGTAATAATAAAGTATAAATCCCAAAATAGCCCATGAAATAAGGAATAATCCCACAACATTATTCATTATTCATATTCAACAATAATTATTATTAGTTATTGTCAGATGGATATCACTGTTTGTTGTGTGTAGAGGGGTGCATGTGTGTACAGTAGTGTGGCAACGGCGCTGTCCCGGGCACTGAAATGGTGAGATGGAGAAAGACAGACGATAGAACATGTCAGCCTGCTGCACTGGGCCATGAAGCTTCGAATACCTTCATGTCTCACCAAAGCTTCGTAGACCAAAAAATGGTATTCGGGACAGCCCTATTAACAATACCCTATACTCAAAAGTTGGTATTTTACTTTTTTATTTAAAAAGCATATTCCCAAGAAGCTGACATTCAACACTAGCACGCCCTTACTCCCCCCTTCTATGAGATTTCCTGCACATAAACAAAATCAAAACCTCATTATCCTCCCAAATATGAAAACAAAACTCGGGTTACAGGTTTAGTTGGAGACAGAGCGGGGGTTGTATCGGGGCAGACTATTACTGCTGTGGAAACATGGCCGTGTTCTGCTGACCCACTGCTGCTCTGACAAACACCGGCAGCCTGGCAGGTCGACAGGAGACTGAACGTGAGCAGCAGAGCCTGCATTATTCATCAGGGCTGCATTAGCCTTCACACAGCGGGGGCAGAGTAGAGCTGGCAGAAGGGGCACAGCAGACTGAGCACGGCCATGAAACTCCCCAGCTTAAATAATTGATGAAGGAAAGTATACCAGGTAGGGCATTAATAACAAGCTGGATTTAGAGGATGTTTTTTTACCAGCTCACATCATGTTTTGTATTACAATGAACTGTTTTGTAGCTTTCACAGTGATCATTTATTATGTCAATTTACTTCTTGTCTATTAAAATGTTCAACATAATAACTTAAAAAAAACAATTGTGTCCAAGCAAAACACATCCTTAATGCTCCTTCTGCACACACAGTGTAATGTTTGAGAAATGAAAATGATGTAAAAACCTGTCTGATCGTGTCAGCAGCTTACATAAATACTTGCAGCACCAGTTTACTTTCAACATCTGCTTCCGTGTGTGATCTTCTGATTAAGATGAGGCGGAATGCGTCTGGTTTCAGGTTTCGTCTCTAGCCCTCGGCATTCAAGACATCACTGACCGTAATCAACAAAAAATAAGAAACGCCAACGACCACTGTTCTTCTCAGCGTCATGCTCGCAGTCGATTTGCATAAATGTGTGTAAAACTGCTCAAGAACTGATCGACAAATCTGGTATTTTCAGGAGAGTATGTGTCGCCCAAAAGCAATTGGAACAAGGCTGTTCCACCTAACCTAACATTTCCTTGATCTGCAACATGATGAAAGATTTCCAATCCAGATTTGAATTTGCCTTGCAAGTCCTTTCTGGTGCATAATGATGTTTGAAATACGATCTCCATGTAAATACTAATTATGTTACCAAAAGCACACACAGAAGTGGAGCCGCAACGTCTGAAATGAGCTCTTCGGGCTGTAACTTTTAAGTCTTTTAATGCTTTGAAACAGCCATTCATGTTAACTCGCAGTACAGTTTGACTGGCAGAGGCATCTGAACAGCAGTCTTTCTCACTGCATAGTCAAGAGATTCAAACGTGCCCTCCCCGCAGGGCCTCCAAAGCATTAATTAAGCATGGCCAAGATTTAAAGATGTGGAGGAAAAAAACACAAAAGGAGTCTGGTAAGCTGCGCACACAGATGTCCTGGATAAGCAGACGGATATACGGAATTCACTAGTGATATCATTTCAAATCAGTTCGCTAATATTAAAGCGGTAGTAGGCAGATTATTTTTTGGCATCATTGGGCAAAAATTCCATAATAACCTTTCAGCATATTGTAATTCAAGTGCTCTGAGAGAAAACTAGACTTCTGCACCTCCTCATGGCTCTGTTTACAGGCTTTAAAAAAATCTAGCCTGTGACAGGAGACTCTGGCCAATCACAGGTCATTTCAGAGAGAGAGAGAGCGTTCCTATTGGCTGTTCATTCAACGGAGGCAGCTGTCAATCACTCGCAAACTACGATCAAACAGTCAAACTAGGCAGCGCTGATCAAATATGAATCAATATTCTGTTACTGTAATGCCTATTTCTCTCCTCAAATGTTTTCAGAAACATCTTGTAGTGTACTGTTTAGCTGTAAAATGAGAAAGTGTGCTCCGACTGGTGGGCGGTGCTTGGTATTTTCTCAACTGATCTCAACATGGCTGCCGGATCACAAACTTTCTGCTCAGAGACGGCAAGGCTCCAGCTCGGCTCTGATTGGTTGTCTTCCGCCGGTTTGTGAAATTTTGCAGATGCCATTAGGAGCACCGGAGGACACTGAGGCACATGATTTTTTTCAAATCGTTTTATAAAAATAACTATTTTTTAATCACATTTGCTCCATTTCTGCCTACTTCAGCTTTAAATCTCTTCACTAGCACGCTCTGTATCCAAAAATGGGTCTTTTTTATCTGTGTGGAGTGCTCTACTGCTGAGGAGGTTCGCACTTGAACAGGCCGTTTCTGGACAATGGTTTGAGCAGCTATGCCGATGCTAATAGGCAGAGCAAATTACATGTTTGCTCTCATATTCCTCCGTTTCTGCTTCCAACCCCACTTGGCCCTGGCGTGCTGGAGGAAAAAGCCTCAGTCAACACTCGGAGCACCAGAGGCTGAGGAGGCAGCCAGGAGGGGCAGATACTGTAACCATGGAACTGACAGTGCTACTGAATCTCCCTCTCTTCCCAGAGGAATGACAATTAATAATGGATGATCCACTGCTGAAATTGCACTGAATGTGGAGGTGTAGGCAGACAGAGCTGGCTTGATGGTTTTAAACAACGCGTGCATTTCAAAAGCTAAAAGATGCACGAGCCGGCTCTTAGATCGTGGATGGACAAATGTTAAAAATAAAGCAGTGCTGGAGGCAGTTTTTATTCCAAGTCATGACTCCTGGGACTCTGAAGTGGTATTCCTGTCCTGTCCCGCCATCTGTGCCTCCTCTGCCTCTCTACAGACACCTACCCTCGTCGTCTTACATCTTTTTTTTCAATTCAACATCACAGTCAAGACTTCAAGACGTCCTCCCTTTCAGTCACATCCCTTCCTCGCTCTTTTCTATGCATTCGTTAATATTTCCCCACTTAAAGGCATCAGTAAGGTTTGAGATCTCTCACCTGCGAGTGCACGGTGCTGTGGTCGGTGTGAGATTCTCCACAGCCTACGTATGCACAGCCATTCTGGAGAGAAAAACAAACAGAGGATGCAGAAATTAAGAAGAGAAGCCACGCGTTTCTGGTGAGAAACAAAGCTGTTGTACGTCGAATCAGCGGTTGTGGTTGTTGTTTTTTTTTGTTGATGAGCATTGGTTTACCTCCAAACACGCCCACAAATTTGGTCCTCCAACTTTACAGTCTTGGCACTGGCCCTAGAAAAATATGAAGACACTCAGGTTAGAGTCACATGTTTTGGTGTTTGATGAATGAAACTGAAAGTGAGTTCAAGTTCAAAAACAGACTTTGAATTCAGACTTGGTAAAGTGACATAAAACAAGTTATTCAGGGTTTCTGCAGGTCCTCTGAAAGTCAAGTTAAATTTAAGACTTTTAAGTCCTTTTTAATACCACATAGAATGCAATTTAACATCTGTTTTATGGTCGTACCGGCAAAAGAATGAAAGTATGATAGAAATAGTTGATCAAATTATTAATGCGACCTGGACCTAGGTATGTGGCCTAAAATGGATTGATGGATTAACCAATGAAAAGTGAAACAGGTCTGATGGTGCTGACTGAAACTCCACTTATCAGGAATTGGACAGCCTCCTGCGTGCATGATCCACTTTTAGTTAATAATATGGCTGTCAATCGATTAAAATATTTAGTCGCGATTAATCGCACATTTTTTATCTGTTCAAAATGAACCTTAAAGGGAGATTTGTCAAGTATTTAATACTCTTATCAACATGGAGTGGACAAATATGCTGCTTTATACACATGTATGTACATATTTATTATTGGAAATCAGTTAACAACACAAAACAATGACAAATATTGTCCAGAAACCCTCACAGGTACTGCATTTAACATAAAAAAATATGCTCATATCATAACATGGCAAACTGCAGCCCAACAGGCAACAACAGCTGTCAGTGTGTCAGTGTGCCGACTTGACTATGACTTGCCCCAAACTGCATGTGATTATCATAAAGTGGGCATGTCTGTAAAGGGGAGACTCGTGGGTACACATAGAACCCATTTACATCAGTTTCAGTTTTTCCTCGACAAAATTTTGCAGCATTATTTAACCTCCTTCCCGACAAGGAAGTATAACATGGTTAGTACCAATGGATTCCTTAGGTCATTTAGTTTTATATGATGCAGAATCTTCCTTAAAACTGAGCCCGCTACAACCTAAAAATTGCAAGTTGCGTTAATGTATTAAAGAAATTAGTGGTGTTAAAACGAATTTGCGTTAACGCGTTATTATCGCGTTAACTTTAACAGCCCTAGTTAATAGGTGTACAATATCTCCCGACAGCCCGTGATCACACGCAAAAACATTTTATGACTAACATTTCTACCTACAGCAGGCAAGAGACAATATTTAAAACTTTTGAAAACTAAATTCAAGACTTTTTAATACCTTATAAAATGAATTCATATCAATACCTTTTTTGAGGAAACTGAATTCAATGCTTTTTAAGACTTTTCAAACCCTGCAGTTAACCTGATATTAAAAGTGGTATGTTATGAGTAAGGCAGAGGAGAGGGCCATGATGGAGGCTCACTCACATGGGATTTCTGAATGAGTTCCTCCTTGGTGATCTCCCCCACACAATCCAGGTGGGGGCAGTCACAGCTGGACGCCGGCGGCATCACTCACCCACAGGTCTGAGAGAGACACAGAGACAGAGAGAGGAAACACAACATTCAGTACACAACTTGCATTTTAAGTCAGGTGATTTATAAAACAATGTAGGACTTCTTGTTACATTTGTTACTTGATAGACTAAAAGGAGATATATCCAGAGAAGAGCACAAAGGACAAGTAAAACAATCAGGCTACTGTAACCTGAGTCACCACCGCGCGCCATAAGTTTTTTTCATGCCAGCGTGACTGACAAATTCCTCTTATTATCAGTCACCGAAACGCCAAGCAGCTCATCATGCCACAGCTGTCAACAACTCGTGTGGAACAAGCGGTGTCTGAATGCCGACGCCATAAATGATTTTAGCACTGACAGTGCAGGGGAAAAAAAGCAGAGACACAGACACTTAGATGTATGGACAAGTTAGAACAAAAATCCTCTGTAAACGCAGCCCAAATGATTCAATTCTGCTAATCACCAAAGCTCAACCAGCTAATCTAAAAACGTGTCTACTCCGGTTATTTTATTCCACTTCCCATGACAGCAAGATATAAAAAGGATGGCCTACTCTGAGACAAGCTCAGCAAATGTGCACCAACGTGGGTCATGTGCATAATCACCACCACTGACGGCGGCATTTGAATGGATGATATCTCTGCAGCAGTTACCTGCACCCGTAGCAGAAGAGGCAACATAGAAGAAGTAGCCCATGGGTGTTCACATACACATTAGTATCCTGACTATGTTTGAATTTTGGTGGATTGTGGTTAAATTCATGCAAATATCATATCCTGGTTTCAGACACCTGAATAGGCCCCAGTTTTCAGAAGTATGCGAGAGGTATACCCTGAATGAAACCACGATACTGCATGTAAACACATTATCCAAGTTTCTGATCACTGCCTGCCATGTGTGCACTGCAGGTGCATCATAATAGTTATTCAGCGAACTTGTTTTAAAGAGGGGTTGTATGACGTACATATCCATAGTCAGCGTATTTGCCTACAGTACATGATGGCGGTCGGCATGCCCCCAGTTTGGAGAAACAGATAGGGATGTGCCGACAATCGCACATTTTTTATCTGTTCAAAATGTACCTTAAAGGGAGATTTGTCATGTATTTAATACTCATCAACATGGAGTGGGCAAATATGATGCTTTATGCAAATGTGTGTATATATTTATTATTAGCAATTAATTACCAACACAAAACAATGACAAATATTGTCCAGAAACCCTCACAGGTACTGCATTTAGCATAAAAAATATGCTCAAATCTTAACATGGCAAACTGCAGCCCAACAGGCAACAACAGCTGTCAGTGTGTCAGTGTGCTGACTTGACTATGACTTGCCCCAAACTGCATGTGATTATCTTAAAGTGGGCATGTCTGTAAAAGGGAGACTCTTGGGTACCCATAGAATCCATTTTCATTCACATATCTTGAGGTCAAAGGTCAAGGGACCCCTTTGAAAATGGCCTACTATGACATGGTTGGTACCAAAGGATTCCTTAGGTTTTCTAGTTTCATATGATACCAGTATCTTCACTCCAACTTAAAAACTGATTCCCCTACAACCTTAAAAAAAGTTGCGTTAATGCAATAAAGAAATCAGAGTCGATAAAACAAATTTGCGTTATCATGTTAACTTTGACAGCCATACTTTATATCTTTATGATGAACTCCTGCTGTATTTCCTTTTTTCACAGTGTTTGAAAAGGGGAAGATCAGCAGCTACCCTGACAAGATGTATAAACCCTGTACAACAGGGATGATGGGAAACCACTGGAGGTTTCAACTATCAGGCTTCTTGAGAGGGCCGCACTCCCATTTCCTCTTCAAACGGAAACAAGACTCATGCACTGCTTCATATAGCCCTTAGGGGAGCAGGGGATTCACTTAAGAGTGACAAAGGACAGAGGTTACGTGGAGTCTGTCTATCAAGAAGAACTGTTGCATCATAAAACAAGCAAGTGTCTCAGAGTGAGCAGAAATAATTTCTGTTAAGTGGCAAATTATAAAAGCAGGGTTTGATCAATAGTTTTAAGACACATCCTCTCAGGGGAACAGGTGCATCGGTCAAAATCAAAGCACCGTTTAAAAAATGCTGTGAATGAAAGATAATATGAGGAAAAAAACAGGAAATAAAGTGTAAGCAATTTTGATAGAGTCACAACAGCAGTTAATATTTCACTCTTTATCTATACTGTCTTAAAAAAAAAGATTGATCATAACGAGCAACTTTCTCTGTCTGGAAAGGCCTCTTCAGACCTAAAACTTGTAATGTCAATGTGTCTGTCATCCACAGATCATTGAACGTGTGACCTCTCTGCTCATGGCAAATTGTGAACCTTGTTATAAGGTTGCACATTGACATTCAGGCTTTTGAGGAGTGTTCAGGAGTCAATGGCACGATGACAGCAGAGCCAAGCCCACAGCACTGCAACACGTGATTCAGCACATTTAACAACATGGTAAAAAACACATGCCCTGAGTGTCACGGTATGCACCAAGCTTTGGCTTGCCAACAAACATACAAGACAGCTAATAATACTATTTACTATTACTAGAATATTTTTGGCATCATTTGGCAAAAATTCCATAATAACCTTTCAGCATATTGTAATTCAAGTGTTCTGAGAGATAACTAGACTTCTGCCCCTCCTCATGGCTCTGTTTTCAGGCTTTAAAAAACAAGACTCGGTCAAAACCGAGTATATGGCTGGACCGTATATGGTCAGTAGGCCTATGTGAATTTCATTATACATTTCATACAAGGTGAAAAGGTATTAGCGTGACATACGGTATGCAAGGTTAAACGTATTTCATTTTTTTATTAAAGCATGTGTACCAAAAGCATTCATCATATAAGTGGTGTGTAACAATATGTACATACTTTGCGAAAGTTTATGTCATCACTGACGTTGTTGCTGCCGTATTTATTCCTAGATGGAGTGTTAATGGAGCAGCTACAATGTTAACTTAGCCTGGCAGTGATCGATCCAAACTCCATTCAGAAAACAAGCATTTTAAAAGTTATTTGCTTGTCGTCTTGCAGACAGACCCGACAAAGCATAAATTCAGACTTTTTACTAATCAGCATCATTATGTAGTTATTTCGGCACACTTTTGATCTATTTACAACAACGTCGCTGCCGTATTTATGCCTAGATGAAGTTATGTTGAGTGTTGAAGAGAGACTTTGGCCAATCACAGGTCAACTCAGAGGAAGAGCGTTCCTTTTGGCTATTCATTCAACCGAGTGAGCTGTAAATCACTCGCGAACTCCAATCAAACGGTCAAACTAAAATGAGAAAGTTTGTGACCCAGCCACCATGTTGAGATCAGCTAAGGAAATACCAAGCACCGTCCATCAGCCGGAGCAACCTTTCTCATTTTACAGCTAAACAGTACACTACAAGATGTTTCTGAAAACATTTGAGGCGAGAAATAGGCATCACAGTAACAGAATATTGATTCATATTTGATCAGCGCTGCCTAGTTTGACCGTTTGATCGGAGTTTACAAGTGATTGACAGCTGCTCAGAGACGGCAGACTCCAGCTCGGCTCTGATTGGTTGTTTTTCTCCAGTTTGTGAAATCTTGCAGATGCCATTAGGAGCACCGGAAGACACAGAGGCACATAATTTTTTTTTCAGATTACATGTCTCATGCACTACTCTCCTTTTATAAAATAACCTTTACTAATCTATTTGCTCCAATTCTACCTACTGCTGCTTTAAGATCATGTTCGATCTTGTACAACTCAATGTGCCCGTTTCCTCACCGCATCAATTATGCAAACTGGTTTACATAATGTAGAACTTCTTTATTTTTCACACATATAGCTAAAGCCAAACAAACTGATAGGACACAAGGTCATCTACAGTTATGTTTGAGTCTCCTATAATTGCCCCTAAACTTTGGATGCATCACTTCATAAAGTCAAATAAACACACTCACTGTGGCCTCCAACGGTAATCAATCACTATCACAGCTAATACACACCAAGAAAATCGTTTTAGCCCGGTGGTTTCACAGTCGAGCCTCCAGACAAGGCTGGTGAAGGAGAGAATCTCCTATCTCCAGCACCAATCACAAACCATCCTCACCCTCTTCACATGCATGCAACATAATTCAACTCCAGGCGGTTTAACTCTATACAAAGGGGGTGGTACAGTCAGGGTGGGGCGTTGACCCAAACCAGGCAGGGCACATGAATTTCACACATATAGCTAAATCCAAACAAACTGATAGGACACAAGATCATCTACAGTTATGTTTTGAGTCTGAGGCTCCTATAATTGCCCTAAACTTTGGATGCATCAGTTCATAAAGTCAAATAAACAAACTCACTGTGGCCTCCAACAGTAATCAATCATTATTATAGCTAATACACACCAAGAAAATCGTTTTAGCCTGGTGGTTTCACAGTCGAGCCTCCAGGCACCATCACAAACCATCCTCACCCTCTTCACAGGCAACATAATTCACCTCCAGGAGGTTTAACTCTGCACAAAGGGGGTGGTACAGTCAGGGTGGGGCGTTGACCCAAACCAGGCTGGGCACATGAATCCACTGTTGTCAGATTACTTGATATTATTGTTAACTAAATGATGTTGCAAGGCGCGAAACTAGTAAACATAAGCACCCTAAGAGCATCATTTAGGAAATAGAGCATCCACAAAAAGGGAAGCATTAGCCGTCATGTTGAAAACGTCATTTTCATTTCCTAGCTACCGGCTTATTTGGGCTAGGTTTTCAACTAGCTAACAGCCTAACAGTCTCTTCTGTGGTAGATGAAGATGTGGTGTCTTCGGCCTGGTCCACTGCTCAGACTGAGCTGTCAGAAGCAGGCGAGGCGTTGACAGCAGCGTCACAGGCTGACTAGCTAGCAGTCCTCCGCTGTTAGCATTAGCCTGGTAGCCAATGCTCATGAGGTTATTATTGTTGCTTAGCAAGCACAGCCACAACACGTGTAATAGCGTTAAAAGCAGTCGGTGGATGTATTCAGCCACGCAAGATACCATTGGAGGTGGTTTGTTATTGATAAGCATCTCGCTAGTTAGCATGCTAATAGCTAATGTTAGCCAGCCAGCTAACGTCCCTGTATTACATGATCACTGGCAGTCAGCTAGAGAGCTAGCTAGCTATACAGAGATAATATCAGCCTCGATGCTGCTTACCTGCAGGATAAAAACGTTTCTCAGGTAGATCCAAGTGTACTTGATGTGTAAGACACAGCTTCAGTGTGTATTTAAAGACACATTTCAAACGACAATCCTTCACATTAACGAGAACCGCTCCTGTCGCTCAGCGTGGTTGCTAACGTTACAGCTGGCTCCGCCCCTTTCCGGTTAAAAAAACACGTATCATCCCCCTCATCCTCATCCATCCCACTGTAAACATTACACTAGATCTTTACATTTATCCCTCCCCATCCCATCCCGTCCAACTGTAAACATTACACTAGATCTTTACATTTATCCCTCCCCATCCCACTGTAAACATTACACTAGATCTTTACATGTATCCCTCCCCATCCCATCCCATCCCATCCCACTATAAACATTATATTAGATCTTTACATGTATCCCTCCCCATCCCATCCCATCCCACTGTAAACATTACACTAGATCTTTACATTTATCCCTCCCCATCCCATCCCATCCCACTGTAAACATTACACTAGATCTTTACATTTATCCCTCCCATCCCACTGTAAACATTACAATAGATCTTTACATTTATCCTCCCCATCCCACTGTAAACATTACACTAGATCTTTACATTTATCCTCCCCATCCCACTGTAAACATTACACTAGATCTTTACATTTATCCCTCCCCATCCCACTGTAAACATTACACTAGATCTTTACATTTATGCCTTTTATATTTTTACATCATCATATTTCTAATAGTATCACAATGAGCCCAATATTAACAACAATTAATTAGCTTAAAATGTTGACATCGAAAGCAATGATCATGCGTAGCAGATGTGTATTGTGTAACGTTATGTAGGCTATGTGAATGTGACTGAAATAGCCTAGAGGGTCTGTAAAATGTAAAAAATACTTATTATATTAAGAAATAGTAGGCTGGGGGGAAAAAAAGTGGTGATGAAAATAATAAAGGCAACAACACACAGTAAAGTTTACCCATCCCAAGCGCCATCTAGTGTCTTTTTTGTAAAGATTTGTTTTACTGAAAACTAAATTATGCTAAATTTACAGTGCAATAATTTATGTACATAAACATTTCCATTTGTGCATGAAAAAATAAATGTACATGTAGAAAAAAGGGGTAATTATGAACATTATACTGATACATCAACATATATTAAAGTAAAATAGTTATAATGACATTTATGACATATTAATATTATATATTATTTAATTATATAAGGGGTCCCTTGACCTCTGACCTCATAATGTAATTATTTTTTATTGAAAAATAAGTGATGATCAATTTACAGTGTGGGGAAAGCAGGTACATAAACATTTCCATTTGTGAGTGAAAAAATAAATGTGAAAGAAAGGAAAAATACACATACGTAAGTGTACAGACACACGAAAATGCACTTATAGGGGAAAGAAAAGGGGTAATTATATACATCATAATTATACTTTAACAAACATGCATGATGTGAATTATATGGTCATGTAATAAAAGTCTCTATCAGCGTGTATTTGACATTAAAAACCTGACATGAATGTATTTGTAATACCCAGAGAGAGCCAAGAGGGGGCGCTGAAGCTCCATAAAACATGAGAAGGAGCAATGCTTTTATTTTGAAAGGCATGCTTGATATCTCGAGTCCTTCACTCGGCAGCAGCTGAGGTCAACCGAGGAGGAGGCACCGGAGGAAGCACCGGGAGGCTACGCAGGACACCTCTACATGTCACGGTAACTACGTTAATACCTTCAGTTTGTTAAGACCAGTCAGAAAGTCATCCACCGTGTTTATGAGTTAATTTGTTTCACTGTTTAATTCAAGAGAGATTAACCAATGTAGCTAACGCTGCTAGCCGTTATCAGCCTTGTTAGCTAGAGCAGTTAGCATTTGCTGCTCAGCCCAAGGCCTATAGAAGGAGGCTGGGACAGGCATCATCAATATGTCACAGCATTGGGGTAACACACATGCGCAGTAAAATCTGGTCTGCACTCTGGTTACAATGCGCATGCGTCATACTCCACATCCCCTATGCCGATGTCCGCCCGTGTGCTAACCTCCTTTAATAGGCCGTGACTCAGCCAAGCCAATAACAGAGGAGTAGCTATAATTTTCCAACCATGTGCTAATGTGATTAATCTGACTGTTTCAGAGCTAGGGGGTGTGCTGCTTGTATTCATGTTTATCCCTCAAAACATTATTTGAAACTTGACAGTAATTGCTGATTGTATTATTGGGAGATGTTTTGTTGTTGTTGTGCTAATAATGAATGAAAGCTATAACTTTGGATATTTCAGCCTTCAAGTAGCAAGTAGTGCTTCAACATAAGGCAAAGAAAAGCATTAGAACAACATTTAAAGCAAAATGAAGACAATACAATACCATAACATACAGTTGACTTAAACAGAATAGACAAGAAATACAGTGATACTTTTTTCAATTTATCCAAATTGAATAAAGGAAATACAGTAGAGCAGTGGTGTAACATTAGTTTGCTCTCTTATTAATGTCTATCAAGTTCAAAAGAAACTGTATAACTAGTTTGAGTCTTGATTTACTAGATTGCTAGTCGTTTAATGCAGACTGAAGTAAACTTGTCAGTAGTACATCCATATTTTTAGGCACTCTATCTATGCTTTGCTTGTAAACCATCCCTGCAGATGTGATAAGCCATTCATGTTTACAAAATGCAAATCAATCAGCATTTGAAGAGACACAAAACCTCACCTGATGAGCAATATTAAACGATTGACACAAAAAAACATTTGGCAGGGTAAGACTCAAATGGGATAATCATCCATGGGATGAGTCTCGTGTCTGGTTTAATTGGATGTTGCATGTTGTCTTGTCAGCTGGATACACAGCGGCTTAGAAGATGTGGTCCTATAGTGAGAGACTTTGTTGAGACGAAGCAATACTATGTTTGCAGAAAGATAAAGCCTCTAATTTACTCACAGACTGCCACTTTGTACATGAGTGTGTATAATGCAAAGTAAGGCTTGAAATACCTTTGGTGGGTGTGCTGGTAGTCCTTTAGATAAGTGAATGACTCACACATTTTACAATCTGTCAGTTCTTTCATGATAGTTTTCATGCAATAATAATTAATAATGTTTTAAAGGAGCAGTGTGTATGATTTAGTGGCATCAAGCAGTGAGGTTGCAGAATGTAACCAACTGAATACTAGGGATGTGACTGAGGAAATTTTCACAGCGGTTAATAAACTTCTGACAACACAGGTGTTACCGATTACTCTGGAATTTTACAAGAAAAGATGACGGTCAATATGTGTAGCGCGCTTACTTTGATCTTTAACGTCGGGTGGCTGTGTGTCGGGCCTCTGCGGTGGGGACGC
The DNA here is from genome assembly GCA_916701655.1 of Sebastiscus albofasciatus. Classification (NCBI taxonomy): domain Eukaryota; kingdom Metazoa; phylum Chordata; class Actinopteri; order Perciformes; family Sebastidae; genus Sebastiscus; species Sebastiscus albofasciatus. The sequence continues at coordinate 39,863 of CAKAOI010048358.1, read as the reverse complement.
AGGTTTCCATCCAGCGCTGCTCCGCTGCGCACACTGTCTGTGACCGCTCCGTCTTCCTCACGGCGATTAACGTTATGGTTCCCTTATAGTGTGGGTTTAAATCTGAAATATTTACAAATAGGCGCTTTTGCTTTTTGCTTCAACACCAAATCCTCCGCCACCGTCTTGTCTGTCAACTCTCTCTCTTCCCGTGTGTGAAATCTGACTCCTGCTACTCTGCGCTGAGACTCCAAACGAAACAAACACTTTCCGATTGTAGCGTCTGTCGTCCGACTATGTATTGATAACACTGCGCTGATATGCAAAAATGAACTAAATTGGTTTTATTTCTGTTTTCAAAAAAAAGCAAAACAACGGTGGGGGTGCTGGGTAGATAATGTAATCGGTGTGTGCTCGACCACCATGTAACACTGGTAACACCGACTACCGCGGCAAGCCTACTGAATACCCCTCCTCTCACCCATCCCTTTCCAAGCTTGTCGGAGAACTATGGTGGCCTTTAGGTAACGTAAAAACATGAAAGGCTCTCTCTAGAGCCAGTGTTTGGTTTCCATTCTGGGCTGCTGTAGAGCCCAGAGTGGACAACATGGCGGGCTCCATAGAGGACCCGCTCCATATGTAGATATGAAGGACTCATTCTAAGCGAACAAAAACACAACAATTCTCAGTTTCAGGTGATTATACACTAATGAAAACATAGTTATGAATATTAAATTCCATTTCTGCTAATAGATCCCCCAAAATGTTACACACTGTTCCTTTAATAAAACATATGAGAGGTTTATTAGCCCTACTCTACTCAGGTTAGGCCAGCATTGCTACTTCATCATACTGTATGTGAGAGGCTTTATGTAATAACGTCATTATATCCCTTCCTGAGCCTCCAAGGTTAAATCCTTGCGTGTCATGTCCCCGCAGCTCCAACAACAGAACGGCGATGACGATAAGAGAGTTGCCAAGTCATGGATAGATCGCCACAATGACACATGAGACCCTCACAAGCTCCCAGCTGTCTGTCAAGACGGCTGCCCTGCGCATGGTCGACCTACCGCTGTCCGTGTACGCCTCTCTGGCACAGGTGAGGCTGTTTGAAAGTGGTGGGGGTTTGTCAACTGCTTTGTCATTGAGGGGTTCTTACTGTTTTCCATATCTGCGTCATGAGAGGCGAGGGTGTTGAGTAAATAAATTAAATTAAATAAATATAAATTAAAGCTCTACCAGGATATCATGCTCCAAAATCTCATACAGTATCTGGACTCTAGGGCTGTCCTCGACCAAAGAACTTCTTAGTCGACTAATCGATTTGTTGATTTAATCGACAGATCTGTAAAACTGAGTTTCTCCACAAAGACTCACACATAAGCACCACTTTGTATCTTGTGTTTACCAGAGATGTGCTCATAAGTTTCTTGGAAATAAGTCATTCTGCATGAAAAAAGCAGAAAAATTGACTAATCAACAAAAGAAATCTTAGTGGACTAAGACCAAAACGTTGTTTAGTCAACTAATCGACTGAGGGGTCAACCCTAATGATGTAAAAATCATTATTCCATATCAGTCAAAGTAATTGCGATTGAATATTTTTTTCAAATTCCTTAAGCCCTAATTTATACTTAGCAAGTACACAAATAAAGTACAAATTAAAATGGCTTATTATAAGAATGCACAAAAAGAAGACGTACACTAAAAAGTCCTCAATTACTATAACGTGACCTGTGATAAATTACTTTCACCTTTGCATGTGAATATTTTGTTGTTTCTTGGTGTATGTGTGCGTGCGTGCGTGCGTGCGTGCGTGTGTGCGTCTGTCTTTGCGTGCGTGACCAGAGTCACATAGCAGATCTGATATCCTTTAGAATCTTGTAGAGCACGTCTGACATGTGCTACTCTCAGGAACAGGAACAACTGCAGGCCTGTAGCACCTTTTCAATCATCCCATCCCTTTCGTGGCTTTACAACAAAAGGTCAATATTATGGCTGTTGTCATAGCTCCGAACTGTGTGTTTATGTAATCATCAGTTGTTGTGTCAGTGAGACTAATCTCCCTGGTTGTTCAGTGTTTCTATCTTTAGACAGAGGAGGGGTACTGTACGCACGCTATCTGAGAATGATTCTTTAAAATCTGGATGACAGGCTGGTAGCTGATTGTCAGCGCTGCCTGTTATGTCATCAGTAGAGTTAAAGTATTCATCCTCAGATGAACTTTCATAGGACAAGATGTTCAAGTGTTGCAGTTGACATTATCTGACAATCTCAGTTACAGAATTTCAAGGATGAATCCAATCTTGGACGTTGAACTCTATATACCATTGACCTCTGATATTCCTTGAATACCCTGTGTTACTGTAGACCGCAATTGTCTCTGTCTCTGTTGCGTTTAGCTAACAAGTTTCTGCATTTCAAAACATTTCTCACACAATGCTTAAAGCAGCAGTGGGTAGAATTGAAGCAAATATGATTGTAGAAAGTTATTTTTATAAAACGGTCACTATATCCTGACAGTAGTGCATGAGACAGGTAATCAGACAAAAATCATGTGCCTCTGTGTCCTCCGGTGCTCCTAATGGCATCTGCAAGATTTCACAGACCGGAGGAAAACAACTATCAGAGCTGAGCTGGAGTCTGCTGTCTCTGAGCAGCTGTCAATCACTCCGAACTCCGATCAAACGGTGAAACTAGGCTGTGCTGATATGAATCAATATTCTGTTACTGTAATGCCTATTTCTCGCCTCAAATATTTTTCAGAAACATCTTGTAGTTTTTGAAAAGATTGCAAATTTTCTAATTTTACAGCTAAACAGTACACTACAAGATGTTTCTGAAAACATTTGAGGAGAGAAATAGGCATCACAGTAACAGAATATTGATTCATATTTGAACAGCGCTGCCTAGTTTGACCGTTTCATTGGAGTTTGCGAGTGATTGACAGCTGCCTCCGTTGAATGAACAGCCAATAGGAACGCTCTCTCTCTGAAATGACCTGTGATTGGCCAAAGTCTCCCGTCTAGATTTCTCCCGGGCTAGATTTTTTTAAAGCCTGAAAACAGAGCCATGAGGAGGTGCAGAAGTCTAGTTTTCTCTCGGAACACTTGAATTACAATATGCTGAAAGGTTATTATGGAATTTTTGCCCAATGATGCCAAAACATTCTGCCTACTGCAGGTTTAATGCAAAGCAGCTGTGCATACATACCCAGTGCTATGGTTGGTATTGAGATTCGATACCCAGTTGTAATGACTGGCAACACTGTCTTCTTTCCCAGTCTGTTTTACATGAAACGTTTTGGAATCTTTTCTCTGTTGATTATTTTCTCAATTAATTGATTAGTCGTTTGGTCTATAAAATGTCAGAAAATGGTGAAAAATCAGATGACGTCCTCAAATGTCTTGTTTTGTTCACAACTCAAAGATATTCAGTTTACTGTCATAAAGGAGTAAAGAAATATTTACACTTAAGAAGCTGGAATCAGAAAATTTACACCTTTTTTTTTTCTTAAAAAACTACTCAAACTGATTAATCAATTATCATAATAGTTTGCGATTAATCTGACAGTTGGCAACTAATCGATTCATTGTTGCAGCTCTAGATCTTTTGAGTTTGAATTTAAGAATTTTTTAACTCCCACAGTCAGCAAAAGGGATGTGATAATTAAATAACGAGGTGTGAAGCTACAGAGAAACATGAGCTTTAGTTTGGTCCGATTGTTTTTTTGTTTTTTTTTGACTAACCAAATAGAAAAGAAACCAGTGTGCTGCTCAGGCTTTTTTTTAAGATGCATAAACATTTAACTTCAGTCGTTTCTCCCTCTACCCGTCCTCCAGGTGAGTGTCAGCGCAGGCACCAAGAAGCTGGTGGCGGCCACGGCCTTCAGTGCCGTCTCGCTCCTCTTTCTCGCTCACCGCTTCCAGAGGAGGAAGGGCAGAAAGAAGGCTCAGTGGGAGCAGGCTGGCTTTGAGTTCATCCCCCTGGCCTCAGCGGAGAACGGTAAAACTTCCTCTCCCTCTGGGATCTCCATGTAGTGCGTTAGCCCAGATACCGGTTTGTGATGTAATCAGATTGACTACTATGTTACCTTGAACTGTAAACAGCAAGCTCCAGATAAATGCTTTACCTCCTTTAATCTCACGTCGGAAGATTTACCACTGATTAGAGTCGCAAAGCAAATTAACAGAAATGCAGGATTAAATGGAGTCAACTGAGCAGTCAGCCAGGGCAAAGTTCACAAAGAGTATGTTTACAAAGCTAATTCTGTTTCTGCATATGTGAACATCAGTTAATGTAAGACTCGTGCTAATGGGTAATAATGGGATTTAATAAACTCTTGATAATGCTAGAATGTGACCCAGGTGGTAATTAACATACAATACAGCATGTATATTTGAATAAATGATGACAGAGGTAGACTCTTGACTGTTGTCCCTGCTGGCCCCCGGTACACTCACCAAAGCAAATCTCTACAAACTGTGTATGAATCAGAAGAAAAAAAAATTATCCTGAGCTGGAAACAGTTTTAACAAACCAGCTCTCAACAGCAGGTGAGCCACAAAGTCAATCATTTAAAGAGGATGGAAGTGATTCAAACAGATTAGCAACTAGGGCAAAATTCCCGTAAAATGTTCGTTTCAGTCGCTTATCAAATTGGCGAACGTGGTTTATCCATTGTGTAATCCTGCTACATGCTCATGCCGTGTGGTCACTGTATTCTGATCTTATCTCTTGAACATTATCTCTGAACTGTCATCTTTATCTGCCCAGATAACACCAGTCAAAACATCACTCTCTCCCTCAACTCCAAGAACGGCTTCTCCTCTGGTCTGCTTCTCAATGCAGGAGACTACAGGAAGCTGTCCGGGTCTCTGTTGAGCCTGGCCTCGGTAAGACGCAGGCAGAGTTTTAATGTTAACAGTGTTATGTTGTTATTAGGGCTGTCAATCGATTAAAATATTGAACCGCGATTAATTGTATGAATGTGCATAGTTAATCGCAAATGAATTGCATTTTTCGTATCTGTTCAAAATGTACCTTAAAGGGAGATTTGTCAAGTATTTAATACTTTTATCAACATGGGAGTGGGCACATATGATTGGGTTATGCAAATGTATATATATATTTATTATTGGAAATCAATTAACAACACAAAACAATGACAAATGTTGTCCAGAAACCCCCATTTTCATTCACATATCTTGAGGTCAGAGGTCAGGGGACCCCTTTGAAAATGGCCATGACAGTTTTTCCTCGCCAAAATTTTGCGTAAGTTTGGAGCATTATTTAACCTCCTCCACGACACGCTAGTGTGACATGGTTCCAATGGATTCCTGGTTAGGTTTTCTAGTTTTATATAATGCCAGCATCTCCACTCTAGCTTTAAAACTGAGGGCCCAGGTTCTTCACATTAAAAGCAGTCTAATGGCTCATAAAGGAAACCCAGAAAGTCGCCGAAGGTTTCATTTTTTAGGTTTGGTTACAACCAAAAAAACAAAACAATTTATACATGTAAAAAGTTACCTACAGTCCCTTTTAATGCTAAATGATGAAATAACCAAGTGATCAAATATCGTTGTTTTTTTTGCATATGCTCTATAGATTGGGCTGATTATATAGGACGATCCAGTGTGAACCAGAAAACTTGTACATTGTCAGTTAATTCGAGGTATTTGTAGTTTCACCACAGCTTTTCTAGACTCATGAAAACACAACAGAAATGCTGAGTCGGCAGGGTTGGCCTGCATTGTATTTGTGCTGCTTCCACTGCTGGAAGCCTAACTGTGTTCTTCCGCTGTGTCTTTGCAGGTAAAAAGCATGAACTCATCCAGCAGCAGCACCTGCGCAAATGATTCCAGCTGTTGGGACAGAGCGGGGGAAGCTGATATCCGCAGTGTGGTCAACTTACCTGTGACCACTCCTGAGAACCTGTACCTCATGGGTAAAGAAACGTGCACACATTACGTCACCTCACTGTGTTTGTAATAAGGAGACTGGACCACACAATAAATGAGTTGATATAATGTTTTTTAGTGAGTCGCTTTGTTTCAAAATGGAGCTTTTGAGTTGTGATTGTCTTGGGAGACTCAGAGTTTGTGTGTGTGTTTGTGCAGGTATGGATTTATTCGAGGAGGCTCTACGACGGTGGGAGGAAGCGCTGACATTCAGGAGCAGGCAGGGCGACGACGATGCCAGCTGTGCATCCGTCAAAACGGGAGCTGGAGACGCCATCGCTGAGCAGAGCATGGAGGTGAACACACACTGCCATATTTAAAACCAATTCAACACATTTCATTTAGTGTAATGCCACACATCAGCAGGAATAGAGGTGAAGGAGTTAGCCAGACGATGCTTTTAAGATGTTTGGACACTGTATTTTTTTTTTCTGGGGCTACAGCTATCAATTATTTTAGTAGTCGAATATTTTACCAATTATTCCATCGATTAATCAGATAAAAAATACTTTTGCTTTATTAAGGAGAAATATACAAAAGAGAAAATAAGGTGGGTTTCTTAAAATAAACAAGATTTTTTTTTTAGAAAAATCAACATTTTCATTACTTAAGTATCTGTCAGAACTAAACCCATTTAGTGCATTTAAGTGTCATATTACATTCTGGGTTTTAAATAAAATATTTTCTGAAAAGCAAACAAATAATTAAAAAAATAATAATTTCAAACTACTTTAAAAAAGGTACACATCTTATGGACTATTCCTATTATATTATAACTTTAACTGATCAAACTGTGATTGTGTGTTCGTATTCAGAATTTATATGAATTAATTAATTAATTAATATTAATATTCAGGGATCTTGCTCCCTGTGCACTCTCGCAAAGAATTTGTATTGATGATTTTTTCGAATTACTGGAGTTACTCGAGGAATCGTTTAAACCCTGATTTTGTCCTATAAAATTCCTCCTGACAACCTGTAAATAGTTTATACAGACTTAAACTTGTTCTACAAATAAATAAAATATTTGGACAGCATTTTCCTCAGCTTGAGACCAAAGAGTCGGTGTATTGATTCAAGCCCTGCCAGCATTTCCTGAACTGTCTGTGTACTCTGTAATCCTGTTATTCCAGAGGGAGGTAGAGAGGAGTATACTGCCCACAAACGCTGCACTCCAGGTCACATATATGAATAACTAGCACTCTCAACCCACCGTTGTGTGTCACACAGTTTGGATTGTGTAACGGCTAACTCTTTGGCTCTCTAACCTAGATTAGTGCGGGTCAAATAGTTAATCTCGGGCACCCAAACATGCGTCTAGTTTGCTGCTCAAGTCTTCTGTCGAGGATATCCCCGACTCAGTCCTAAAAAGCTTTTTAAGAATCGGTCACAGGGGATAATTAAACTGAAAGATATCCTGGCTTGGAGTGAAATAGGGTTTGAAAAATCGAAAAATGTCTTTGTTTTACTTCCCCCAGCTGGTACTTTTCAAACATTAACCAGCTGATATTTACTTTGAATGGCCTGTTTTTTTAAAATCATGTTTTATGTAATTATTAGGGCTGTCAAAGTTAATGCGATAATAATGTGTTAACGCCACTAATTTATTTAACGCATTAATGCAACTTGTGATTTTTAGGTTGTAGCGTGGCTCAGTTCTAAAGCTAGACTGTAGATACTGGCATCATATGAAACCAGAAAACCCATCAGTGCCAACCATGTCATGCTAGCTTGTCGCAAAGCAGGCTAAATGACGCTCCAAACTTACGCTAAATTTTGGGGAGGTAAAACTGGCATGGCCATTTTCAAAGGGGTCCCTTGACCTCTGACCTCAAGATATGTGAATGAAAATGGGTTCTATGGGTACCCACGAGTCTCCCCTTTACAGACATGCCTACTTTATGATGATCACATGCAGTTTGGGGCAAGTCATAGTCAAGTCAAATTTATTTCCAATAATAATTATATATATACATTTGCATAAAGCAATGCAGCCATGTTAAGAGTATTAAATACTTGACAATTCTCCCTTTTAAGGTACATGTTGAACAGATAAAAAATGTGTGATTGATTTGCGATTATTAGTGATCAACTATGGACAATCATGTGATTAATTGCATTTAAATATTTTAATAGACTGACTTGACAGTCCTAGTAATTATGTATTGGTTTATTAAGACTTTAGGGTTTGTTTCTTTTTTTTCCCCAAATCTATTTATTGGGATTTTACAAACCGATTATATCATATATACACCAGTTAAGCTTGCAACATTTGAAATAAATCTCAAATACAAATAATAATAACACAGGTGATAATGACAATAATAACAATCCACTAAAACTAAAGCAACAAAACTATAACATAATCAAATACTAGTTTTGATAAAATACTAGTTTTGGTAATAATAAACCTATCAGACAAACACAATTAAATAATGCATTGGAAACTTATAATAAAAATAGTAATAAATACAAAATATAATACAGAATAAATTAATAAATCAAAATTAAATTAATTTTAAAGGAAAAGATTCTGTACTCATTTCTACAGGTTCAAGTAATGTACATGTGATGGGCTAGGGGCTTTTCCTAGTCTGTAATTTGAGTTAGACTTTCGTAGTATTTAAGAATAGCTGAACTTTTCTGTCTTTGTGTTCAGGACGTCATCAGCGCAGAGTTCATCCACAGGCTCAAGTCTCTGCTGCAGAGGGCCTACAGCCTCCAGGAGGAGTTCGAGGGAGTGTTGTGCATGTCGGAGCCCTCGTCCCACAGCAACAGCCAGGGTGAGTCACTCTTACAACATTATGTAATTTCCACGATCGATACAGTATCACGCAACACATTACAATGAATATTCTCCATCGCAGATAAAATGGCAGACATCCTGGCCAGAGGAGAGGAGCTGGACGACGCCTGTCTGAGAGACAGCATCAGCATCGCCTCCACGGACTCATTTGTGTCTGCTGCCGAGGTGAGAGACGCTCTCATCATCAGGCTGTAAATAACCTAAGGCCGATAAATGCAAAAACGATGTATGAGTCATCTTAAATACATCTCAGGAACTCTTTATATGCTTCACTCACCTTTTTGTCAGTCGTCTACAATCAGACCATCTCAGACTTTTAGAGAAGCTTTCATTAAGCAAAGTCCACATTTGGTGGAAATAATCATAAGAAATAACACTCATAAGATGATATATTGAATCGTTACCCCTTATGTCATGATATGTTCCGATTCGCCAATACACAGCCCTACTCAGATGTGGTTACAAAACAGAAGATATTATCTTTTCATCTTTCCCTCACACAGCATTATTATGCATATTAATACAGATTCTGATCAAAACATGAGGTGAAAAGAGTGATTCACTACGAGAGTATTGTATTGATGTTTTGATACTATTCAATGTGTTGCTACGACTGAAAATCTCATTATTTTGCAAAATAATCTGGAATATCAATTAGAAATAATCATGTAGGTGTCACTTGTTGGGATACAGATGAAATATTACAAACTATTATTACAATAATAATAATAATAATAAGGTAGAATATTGGTGTAATGAACAGTAGTGTAGCAAATAAGATGCTTCCGGTGAGCACCTTGCAACAAGCAAACGTCTAAATCTCAAACCGTCTGAAGCATCAAATCCCAGCAGGAGTTTGATTCAAGTAGCTGTGATCTTCCTGTCCGTTCACCAGCCGGCGTGTTTACCTGCACTCAGCTTATCTGCTTAAGTCACTGTGGGGGCTCGAGCTGCGTATCCGCTGCTACCGGAGCACTTGACCCACTAAGTACAGAAATAAAGTGGTTGTTAAGAATTTGTTTACTGAAGCTAAATTCCTGGAAATGTTCAGATAAAGGACTTCACCTTCAATTAAGTAAATGCATCTTTAAAAATAGATAAAAGCTTTAAATGAAGGTATTTAAGCCCTCAAACCTGTTTAACCACTTACAGACCAGTGACCAGACCAGTGAGTGAAGACAGACAGACCAGTGAGTGAAGATAGACGAGTCAAACTGGGTCACTCGTGCTTATAAATAGATCTTCAACATTCTTCGGTATACAACACACAGCTCACTGTTACTCTGCAGCTGTTTTTCACTATAGCTTCCACGCACCACAGCAACACGGAGAGACCTCTGTCTGGCTGGGAAAACGGCACAGTTTATGAACTAATAACGGTCCAGGGGTAAAGTCCAGAGGTCAGATGTGACTTAGGAAGTTAACACTGTGTTCCAGGACAACACTGTATTTATTCTAGGTGGGACATGAGACCAGGTTGACCTCAATTTTCAGCACCAGTCACCTTGGTTAGAATCTTTACACGCATCTTTCCTTTTATTGTCTTTAATATAATGTCAAGTTTAGCAGTCAGAAAAATTACAACAGTGAATAAAGAATTATTGTGGGAGCAAAGAAACTGTGGATGCCTTAATATTTCCTGGTCAAGCACCCGTTAAAGAGTTTTTATTTTGGATGTGTGTACCTCTTCTTCTTCCTCAAAGGTTTTGGTGTCAGAATCCAAAAGTTTTCTGTTTTTGCATGCATACAGAAGGATCTACGGCATTATTATTATTATTATTATTATTATTATTATTATTATTATTATTATTATTGGCAGCCAGAGGGTTTACAGAAGACAATTACTAATAATTTACTGGCGTCTATTAATCACACATTTATTTATCTGTTCAAAATGTACCTTAAAGATCAAGTCTTTAACACTCTAATCAACATGGGAGTGGGCAAATATCCTGCTTTATACAAATGTATTTATATATTTATTATTGGAAATCAATTAACAACACAAAACAATGACAATTATTGTCCAGAAAACAATAGAACCCATTTTCATTCACATATCTTGAGGTCAAGGGTCAAGGGTCAAGGGGACCCCTTTGAAAATGGCCATGCCAGTTTTCCTTGCCAAAATTTAGAGTAAGTTTTGAGCGTTATTTAGCCTCCTTCCCAACGAGCTAGTATGACATGGTTGGTACCAATAGATTCCTTAGGTTTTTTCTAGTTTCATATGATGCCAGTATCTTCACTCTAGCTTTAAAACCTCCGAAAGATCGAATTGCGTTCAAGAAACTAGTGCCGTTGAAACAAATTTGTGCTAACGTGTTACTATCGCATGAACTTTGACAGCTCTAACAGTTATACATCACAACAAAATCAAGCGCATTCCGGAAAGAAAGAAACAAACAAGTAAGCACTTTCCATTAGATTCATTAAGGCAGCCATCTCTATTAGCCAAGGGAATCTTTTCCTTTTACTTTTCCTTTACACTTAAAAATAAATAAATTCAATAATAGCAATAGAGGTATGAAAAAAATCACTTTACTTGTCATAATGTTAACTTGTTTTACTTGACATTTCTCATGTTTTAAAGTGTATATTAATACAATTTCCAGATGAAAATATATGGGGTTCCTTCCCCATTGCTGGCCATATTTCATATGAATTGCTGGTACCAAACACAACTATGTACTGCACAAGATGACTGGGAGGAATGGTAGTAAAGTCTTTGGGGGTCTGGACCTACTGCATTATTAATAAGGAGCAGGAATGAGGATTGAAATGATCATTATTTACTCCATAATCATCTTTCTTTCTCCCTCTGCTGCGTGTCTCTGTATCAGCTGTCGGAGCACCGGGAGCTGAGGAGCGTCCTCGCCCTGGGTCATCACCTTTTCTACGAAGAGGCGCTGCAGATGGCCGAGGACGGCGACATCTCCTGCAGGGTGCTGCGGTAATTAAACTCATTTAGCGGAACACACATGAAACACAGAGAAACCTACATTCCTGGAGCATGCTGTGTGGAGTTCATTAGTTTGTCTGCCAACGTTTGAATCAGGTCTTTTTCTTGATTTTCATCGTCAGGACTGAGATGCTCGAGTGTCTCGGGGACATTGACTTCCTGGCCAAGTTGCACTGTGTGCGTCAGGCATGTCAGGTACAGTAAAACCTCACGAATTACCATCATGATAACATAAATGAAGGGAAACCCATGTAATAAGTTGTTTCCAGATGGTGTTTTTCAGCTGTTTTATTGGTGTATTGTATAAACATAATTAATATTCATACGGCTAAAACAACCAGGAAGGTATAAAATCTTAAATTTATAGAAATGTGCGACTTTACTGAATAAAATGCATGTTAATGTCACAGATGGGAACCATTTAACTCACTCATTTAATGCCACCATGTGTAGAATTATTGTTTTTAACTCCTCCCTTTAAAGCAAAAAAAAAGGATCCGTTTTAATAAAATGAGTTTTTTTCTCCTTCAGCTCATTTTGTGCGAGAGAACGACGCGGATGTTTCTCGCCGACACAGGAAAGAAAATACTGTCTTCCATTATTGTTAAAGCGCAGAAGGTGAGACTGAAGCCATTACTAGTGTATAATAAGATCGTCAATGAGTGCTTCCCTTCCTAAATGTTGTTATCGTTTGGCTTTTCAGAGCCCAAAGAGATTCGAGGAAATGTTCGAGGAGATGATTTCCTTCCTGGAGCACACGGAGCACTGGGAGAACACAGAGGTGGAGCTGGCCACGCGAGGGGTACGAGTGCTGCTCTACCGAATTATTTAACTCCTCTACAACCTGTCTGATCACAAAATGCTACCAACAGCAGTGGACGGCCTCTCTTAATGTTTCCTACTGACCCTCACCAGGTGAAGCACTTGAACTTCTACGATATCGTGCTGGACTTCATCCTGATGGACTCATTCGAGGACCTGGAGAATCCACCCATCTCCATCCAGAACGTGATCAACAACCGCTGGCTCAACAGCTCCTTCAAGGAGACGGTGAGTAAAACACACAAACACATTTCAGCGGATCACTGGCAGCTGAGTGGAGGGGATCAGACATGACGATGCTTTATGTTGTACTTCTTATAGATTATTTTACCACCATAACTTGTAATTCTGAAAATTAAATTGTAAACAGAAGCAGACATCTTACAGAACAGTAATACTTCCAGACAAGGCTGTTGATTGTGTATAGTATGTGCATATATACCATATAAATATTGAAGATGTCAGTTTGAAAATATCAAATATAGAGATTAATACTGTATATATTTTTCCACATTTTTGTGAGACTTTGTAGTTTCCTGTATCATGCTTTTTATTTTGAAGTTGGTGCATTTCATTTTGGACTATTTGGGCTTTTCATAGATGATTTAACCTGCTTGTATTTCACAGGCGGTGGCATCTAGTTGTTGGTCAGTGATGAAGCAGAAGAGACAGCACATGAAGGTACACGTCCAACAAAATGCTCAAAATGTATTGTGTGTTTAATGTCTTTAGAGATCAGCCTCAATGCTTTACCTCCTTTTATCTCAGGTTATTAGGGCTGGAAACACCAAATAAGCACTATGTTAGGACGGTTCCTTCAGTTAACCTCCCTGCTCTTTTATGTCTCAGGTGTCGGACGGCTTCATCGCTCATTTCTACGCCGTGTGTGAACAGATCAGCCCCGTCCTGGCCTGGGGCTTCCTGGGGCCCAAGAGCTCCCTGCATGACTTCTGCTGCTTCTTCAAGGTCGGTCTCAGCACCAGAACATAAACGTGATCAATAAGAAATAAGATCTTTACTTCTGTTCGTGTCAACCACAAACCAAAGCTTCCTCTTTCATACTTCTTAAATTACCAAATTGTACCAAAATAAGGAGAGTGATTTCAGTTTTTGCAGATTTTCACTTAAACAGTAGTTAGATATTTAAATAATAATAATAAATTGGACTTGTATAGCGCCTTTCAAGAAACCCAAGGACGCTTTACAAAGAGGGCACACAAAATCATACTAATAAATAAAACAGAGGAAAAACTGTAGCCATGTTTTTGTGTCTAAGTGATTGATGGGGACAACCAGAAATTGGTGTCCTTTATTCATCAGTTAGACACAAAAACATGGAAACATTGGCACCACGTTGAAAAATAATGAAGCCACTCCAAGACTCATTAGTATGCAAGATATCAGACACTTTCTTTAAGAGCTCTGACACAAAAAAAGACCAATCACTTAACATACCAGTATGCTAGAAAGACTTAGCAATTAACCTGCAGGTAATGTTATTAATAAACCTTAAGTAGGACAAAATGCAGAGGCAACTGATCTCTCAAACATCTCAATGCATTTCAGAGTACCAGTGAATAACGTACATACTCATGAATATTATTTATACTCAGAACTCAAACTCAGCCTGAACTCCTCACTTCCTCAGTTTTATTGTATGTTATGTTCACTAAAAGTGTCGTTTCCACTGACGGGCTCAGATTGTTATTATAGGTGTCTGACAACATTATGGAAAGGACCGTACAGAGAAATAAAACATGTTTCTTACCTTTCTCTTGATCCGGTCTGTTTGTTATTGTGTCCAAGTCCCGCTCAAGGAGAAGTCTCGTTGTGAAATCTGAATATCCGTATATTCTGGCTCTGACCAGTTTCAGAATTTGTTGTCCCTGTTAGTCAGTTAGACACAAAACCATGGGAAAATAGGGTCCAGGTTGAAAAATACTGAAGTTACCCTTTAAGCACCCGTCCTAAAAGTGTCCTCTCTTTTCCTTCAGGATCAGGTGCTGTACTTCCTGAAGGACATTTTTGACCTGGACAAAGTGCGCTACTCTTCAGTGGAGAGTCTAGCGGAGGACATGCTCCACCTGCTGCACCGGCGCTCCGAACTGTTGGTGGCGTACCTGGGAGCCGACTCCCTGCGGCACGTCAACGGCTGCGGCTCCCCGCCGGTGCAGCTGCTGCCCAGCGCCCTGCTGGAGACTCGGGTGCAGTGAGAGACGGGGGGGGGGACTATAAGTATCCTAACAGACCCACGTCATCAAAAAACACCACACAACGTGGAAAACGTCAGCATTTATTCAACGGTGAGTTCACACCAACTGTTGCACAAAACGGCTCATTCAAGAAAAAACACCGTTTCACCCCGCTCTGACGTTCACTCATCACATCTCCCATCATGCTTTGTGCTCTGTATCTGAGGATAAAACTGTACCAACTGTCTTGCCTTCACACTTGGTCATTATCTCCAGTGTGGCCTCCTCTTTCACTGTGCCACATTAGCAATAATATTTAAACTTGCTGTGAGACATTTGACAGTAGTAGATATTCCGCTGTGTAAATTAAAGGCATATTTATTGCTGTTAAGAGCAATTTGTGTGAAGAAAAAGGGTATTTTACAGTATTTATTTTACTATAAAGTCGCAGGATTTATTTTTTAGAAGTTGTAGTTGTGACCGTATGCATCAATGTTGGATAAAAAACTTTATCATAGAGATTTATTAGATGTATTTCCACATCTTTCTGAACATCAACAATGCAAAACCATTAAATGTACTTTAGTTTTTGTTACAAGCACACGTTGCACAGGGAAATCAAGTATGGAAAATGTGTCGGGAGTCATTACATGTAGTTATTTAAAAGCAGCAGAGACACACAATATTTAAATGAAGCAGCCTACAAGGCCTTTAATCCCATTTTACAGTCAGCTACAGGAAATAAGATTATATATATCACTATTACATAATCCTGCAGCTGCTCAACAACACGCAAGAAGCCTTACTATCAATGCACATATTCAAGCCTTGTCTTCATCACTGAATGTCGGTCTTAACACTACAATATGTTATCGTCTGCTCTGCCGATCAGTCACTGCCATGTACAGAACACAACATGAAGCTTAGAGCGGCAGTTACTGCAGGAAGAAATAAACCTGCGACGAAGAGTTCATGTTCCAAAAAATGCTAGATATAGATTTTAGGAGTGATTGACATTGTTGGTTGTCATTTGCAGAATCTTCCTCTTAAAAGGATAGATTCATGTTTTTTCAGGTCTGTGGAATACGAAAGAGTAACTGGTCACTGTGGTCGTTCCTTCTGGTAATATCTGAGGTTCAGCTGAAGCTAATGTGAGGCTGCAACAGTCTGAGTCATATCCAGTTAGATTCCAGTCTTTTAGTTTGAAATTCCCTTATGTGATGTTTTCTTAATAGTTTTAGTAATCTCTAGGTTTTGGACTGTTTTTTTTTTTTTTATAAATAGATAAAACAAGACATTTGAACATGTCATTATGGGCTTGTGTAACTTGGGCCGACCAAATTGATAAAATAAAAGGCAGATTACAGGTCTCTGAATCTATGACAACTTTTCACCCCTTTTCGTTTCTCAACCTGTTTCTGGCACTGTAGAGTGTTTAAAAGCCATGAGCCCTACTGTTTCCACTCTGACAACAATACAGCTACACCAAATTTAGTTTTCTGGGGGAAGAGAGCTGCTCTCGGTGCACAGCAGCGCACAGCAACCAAAGTTGGGCTTTGCTGGCATGGGGCAGCACAAGCCATCGGAAATAACAGGTTTCAGAGCGCAGTGGTGCCGTTGACACACCGTTTCTGAAAGTGCCTTCAGTGAGTGGAGAGGGAAATGGAGTGTAGGAGGAAGAAATAGACCTACTCAAGCATAAAACTGCTGTTGCAGTGTACTCTATAATTATTTTTGCAGTTTTCATTCTTTAAAAGTCACCAGAATGCAGGAAACTAAGTTCACAAAATTCACATTTTCCTGGGGGGGCCCCACTTAGTTTCCAAATCCTCCCTATTTTTGAGGTCAAGAGGTTGACAAGTATGCAGTGGAGATTATAGCACATTAAAAAGGACTGAACTTATGCTTTGTCTCACTCAGACTGCTGAAGCCTCATTAACTTTTAGATGTCTTTAAAACAGAATCCATGTCGTGAATTGCATTATGAAGGGATATTTTCAAAGCCAGTATTAACTGGAGGAATGATGATCAAGAAGTTTCAATGTACATTTGACCATTAGAGTGTTGTTTCAAGACTGAAAGAAACATGTTAATCTATCCTTTAAGTTGGATCTTATTTTGTCAACACAAGGGAAGAACATTTTACATTTGTGAGTTCCTTTGTTTTGTGTATAAATTAAGCAAATAAAGACTGATGAGAATGTGTTGGGTGTGTTATTCTTCCTAAGTTTTTATCTACAGTGTAAAATAACAGTGAATACATCCAGTTCATTTGTTACAACTTTATTAATGAACATGGCAACATTTCAAAAGTCAGAACAGTTCAAAAAACAAACCAATATATTTGATGATATACACAGCACATGAAACCTTTTTATTCTTTTTTTTACCTCTAAGGCATGCTCCTTGTTTTGTCTTCTACACCCCCACGACCCCTGTGTTGAAACACTGAGTGTCTCACATATACAGAGTGAACAGCCTCAAAACAAACAGTAAGTGACCCTTTAACTACAGAGAAAAGTGAGTTTTTAAAAAAACCAGCAACCCTCCCTCCCTCCTCCCCAAATATTACTGCCAATAAAAACATGTGCATGTCATTTAAAGTACATCAGTTCCTGTCCTCGTCCAACTTTCTAAAGCACATTCCTACTGACTAAAGGTTACTAATGAAAGGCATTAAAAGCGATAATAGAAACCATCAGACACCTCTAAATACACTATGGCATCATTTAAGAAACAACAGTTGATCCGAGCAGAAAAAAACATGTATCTGACCAACACTTTGCAATCACAGAATTTAAATTTCATTGCGTTGCTGTTTTTTTTACCTTATCACTGGAGCTCTTGAACGGTCTACGTTCAGCAGTGGGGATTGACTCAAAGGATTCCTCCTTTTGGGGACAAACTACGACAGCGCCTGACTCTATGACCTACGCTTGCAGCGTCCTCCAACACTGTGAGCGAGAAGTGAAGGCAGCAGCGTTTCAATAGTAGATTTGCACTGCACTTGAGGGCAGATTCACACCACGACAGAAATTGTTTAAAAAAAAAATCATGTATTTCACCGTTTCTTTTTTTTTCTATCCGAGCACATTACTAACTTTCTGGCAACAGATTTGCATGGCATGCAGTTTTGATATACCAGTTGTCTAAAGCATCGACAAGACTTACCGGAATAAAAACATAAGGCTATTATCAAATATTAAAAGCATATACGACAATGACAGCATTTCCTCAGTGAGCCTATGCAACAACGTTTTTCTGGGTAAAGTCACTTTTTGAAAAGTCAAACTTCATGTAACAAAAATCATGCAGATCATTCAATGAAAGCAGATCTTAAAAAAAAGGGCTGTTCATAATGGACATTTCTTTACGACTAAAGCATAAATGCATTTTGAGGCATGTTAAGAGACACAGGTAAGCATTTCTTTTTGCATGTAAAATCGGGTCATGTCACTGGACAAAAACACTGGTTTCCTTAGGTTTCGCTTACCTGTGTTATTGCAGCAGAACCTAAGGTGCAAGGTCTGGGACGACACTGCAAAGATCAGATATATTGCACTGTTTGCCGTCAGTGAACAATGCTTCAATTTAACAGCCTTTCACAACAGTGCTCATATTCAGAAATAAATGTCATGATAATCAAATACTGGGCTAGTCAGAACCACTACTACCATTCCACATGCTCATATAAAGTAAAGAACAGCAGAAACCTAAGCATGCTACGCTGGAGTTATGCAGTAGGACTTTTTTCTAAGCAATAAATGGCATTTAAAAAAAACATGACAGTCTCAACTAGACAATGGCACTTGAGCAGGTCAGGTATTCAAAAAACGCAAGAAATCCACATGGGCATCCTTAAAAACAGTTCCTACCAACAGTGTAACAGAGTGCTGACATTCAAAACCCTCAGTTCAGAAAATCCAACTGGCGCTGAAATGCTACCTACACAATCTACAAAAAGTATCAACATACTGTAAAGATTCAAAGTCTGAATGGAGTCACACAAGGGCAAATAAGTCTCAGAAACATGTGGTACAAGAAACTAGTGCACTATTCCTCTCCTCTGAACATTTCATACTTACCCAGAGACATGGGGAAAATGACAAAAAAATATACTACATCTTTTGCAGTTTAAAGCATCAAAAAAAGGCGTTTATCTCTCAAAGTCAGTCACAGTTTTTTGTACTTACAGTATAGGAGGGCTCAACTGTTGGATGACGACTGCTTAGCCACCCCCGACCCTACAACATCTATGTTATTATACTGGATAAACACTAACAGAATGGGGACAGCAAAAAACGATTTTTGCAATGTTTTTATATTAAAAAAACATTCTTTAAAAAAAAAAAAAAACAACTTTATACATGTGAGTTAATTCGAAATGGGCAAGACAAACGTTTCAATGCATTTTTCGATACAGTGGCAATTTTACCTGACTGTCCTGGGAAAAAGAACAGCACAAAAAATATATATATATATGTATATATAACACTAACAACATTTCTTGCAACCACGTTTTTCTGAGGAACATGTTAAGGAGAAATACTTGCTTACCGCTTTTCTAAACTCGCCTGTGGAGGAGGAAGTGTCTATATCAAGGCAATATACAGTGCATACTATCTCAACAATGTCAGCAAACCAGACAAGATTAAAAAAAAAAAGAGGAGTGCCACAGCAACGCAGTTAATGCATGAAGTTACGAGACATGTCGACTTTCTTATGGCAAACATCTGTCTACTGCTGAAGTCAAGAGCAAAGTCAGGAAACAGGAAGAATAATGTCTATCAACAAGGACGATTGTTGGTCTGAACCACTCCGGATCATTGCACGCACATAATGTGTCTAAGAGCCTTATAGACAGTTGGAGAGAGACAGGACAGCACAACTTTGAGTTTTTGGACAATTAACCCCCACATCTGGCCTGCGTTTCAAACTGTTTACCCCCGTAAAACAAAAACATACAGAAACTCCTTTTTAACCCCCTTTAGTTTAAAACCACCCCAACTTACCAACACAGGAGGTTTCAGTTTGTTTTATTGCAAAAACACAACAGGCAATAGCATTTTTAAAACTGAGATGATTTACATGGTAATGTCTACAGTTTAATAAACATGACTTCTAACCACATTTTAATGTAGATACAGGGCTGGAATGACCATATGTATAGTTACCTCACTAAAAACAAAGCATTTACAAGAAAAAGGAAAACAAAAAAAAGGAAGAGGACGTGTTCGCCGGGTAATCTGCCATCTATGTGAAACACTTTCAAACCAAGGAAATTTAAGATCTTCATCAAGGCGTCTGCATCCAAACATTTAACAAAGGATTTTGTTTCGACAATGTAGCATTTACTTTATGTCCACTTCACATTACTGGCCCTGTGCAGAAGAAATACATAGAAGATACATTGCATGTTAACAGCAGAAACAGTGGACGCAGCTTCCCAAAATAAAAAGCTAAAAACCTGTTTAAGGAGGAAATCGTTTTGGGTTAAGTGTGTGAGGCTGCTGCGGTCACTGGAGCCCTGTAAATTCCTGAGGAGGGAAGGCGGTTAGGGCACGACAGAATTGAGTATTCAGTGGATGTGGAGGGCAGATTCTTATCGGGGGTGTACCTGAGGGGCTTGTGGTGCTGCACCCATCGTCTGTGGGTTGCCTGTGCCGTAGTACGCGGCCTGCTGGCGGTAGTACTCCGCCCAGGCAGCGCTGTAGTCTGGCTGGCCGCCAGGCTGGGAGGCGGCGGCTGCTGCTGCTGCGGTGGCCTGAGGGGCCGCTTGACCTGGAGGGTGAAACAAGAGGGGACTTGTTGGAACGGCAAATAAACTTCAGGAGAATGAGTCAGTCGCTTTAGGTTATTAGATTATGTAAATGCTCAGCGGTTGTTTACTGCAGTGTGAACAATTACCTAGCAACTTGAAAGCAATCTCTCTTCATTCAAATGTTACAGAGTGATTGGATTTTCTTGCAAGTAAGACCTCTGAGATACAGTCATAGGAGTAGAACAGACATTGAACTGTTTTCCGTGGCCATCTGACCAGTACAGAAGTAAATGGTGATTGTTGTTATGGTGACAACACATCAGTGGGTCCTTAGAGTGTGGTCGCAGCTCGCTGGGAAGAGAGCGTACGCAGCTTCGAAGACAGATGGCTGGCTAGTTACCGATACCGGTCGAATATCGGTGACAATGGGGCCAATCTCTCCAATTCAAATCTATGTTTATATGCCATATACATTATATACTTCAATTTTAATTCATGTTCTGCTTTGACCAATTTGTTGCTGCATTTAAAAGGTTCACAGATTTTTTACCAAGTTACTGGTGAATGATTTATTATTTTAATAATAAAGAGCAATTAAAGAAATGTATATCTATGTATTAATTGGTCACATTTTGTTTTACAAAGTCAGGAAAGCAGCGTTTAAGTGAAGCCTGATGTTGCCTTATACATAAAAGAACGATCCCAGTCAGTTCCACACAGTGAGCCATACAGCTTACTAATTAAACACTGGTATTGGATCGGTGCTGGTATCGGCTAATACCCAAATCCCAGGTATCGCTATCTGCACTAAAGAAAAGAAAATGAGTTGTCACTTATCTGGCGATAGCAATGTGCTTTCCTACTCTGTGACAAGAGTGTTACATTTTACTCATTTACTCCGGCACTCGGTGCTTCTTAACGTCACTACTCCACTGGTAGTTTTAGTCGTTACTGGAAAAGTCACCTCAGAGTGTTCGCGACTTGCCTTAAGACGGTTTAGTTGATACGGAAGTTAGCCAGCTATAAAGATCGCAATGGCATCAGTACACACAAAAATCCATGATCACTTGAATGAGAATGTCCGTTTTACTTCTAGAGTACCTTTACACCCTGATAGTTTCAACTGCTACTAATCTCATTTCTAACACCAAACAGATTCAGATCACAAAAACAGTTAAAAGGTCTTTTTAGGTAACATTTTATGAGAAGGGGAACGAACCCACCACCACGTTCTTTGGGTGGCGGGACAGAAACCTTCTGCTTTTCTGTTGGGCGGCTGAGAGAGCAGCACCTCTACTAAAGAGGGCTGCTAGAGGATCACAGCCACCCTTCAACATTAAACACATTCACTTTGACTTGACTAACTAGTTTCTCCAGACGGGAAGGGTCATTTCCATTTCCGGTTTGAGTTTCTGTCACATAACCTCTAACTAACTCTAAACACCCGGATCACACTTAATTCCTAGATCATTTGCCTCACACACACTACAAACTGTGTTGCGCTGTTTTATGAGGTTTCTTCACTAAAATATTAAATAAAATATGATTTCTGATCACGTTTTCATTATGAAACTATAAGGCAGCAACAGAATAAAGCTGAATGTATACACCACCTTCATCTTAACTCAATGCAAAAATGGGGAGTAAAATGTGAAATGAATTAAGTGTGATCTCAGTCTGATTTCAGCAGAAAGGAGTACTGACCTTGTTTTTTGTAATACTCCTCCCAGGCTTTCGTGTAGTCCTGAGGTTGTTGGCTCTGTTGACCTGCAAAGAGAAGAGAAAAATGTGTCAACACATCCAACTGTTCACAACAATGATCCTACATTGCTTATGTCCATGATCCACAAATCAAACATGTTGCATCATTTAACTCTACACCCAGCAGTTAACACATTCAAGGCACATGGCAAAGCTCTGCCATCAGTGTTGATAAAAGCCCTACGATAGTCTCGAGAATAAGCTACTCTGAGCTCATGAGAAGCTGGTTTCTGTGTCGACAGCTCAGTCCTGTCGATAGTCAAAAATGTTGCAGTCTAAACAGCAAAGGTGTTAAATGTGAAACCAAGTGGAGGAACAGTGAAAACGCTCCACAGCAGGCCAGCAGTACGGTCAAATACCCAGACCTGAAACAGAAGCCGACTGAATGCTCAGTCTCTGTTTAGACTGTCTTGTGTTAATAGGTGTACACTGAAGCTATGTTCGTATACCCGTTTTCTTGTAATATTCCTCCCAGGCCGTGGAGTAATCTGCCTGGCCACTCTGACCTGCAGCCTGTTGGTCACCTGTTAGAAAAACACGGCAACTTGTAATTAGTGGATTATTCTGAGCAGCTCGTCCTCCACCTGCCTGGGTTGGGTCGGAAAACTATCCTGTCCCTGGGGTAATATTAAAAGCATTTTTGTTTCCCGTTAGTGACACCACGAAGACGTGAGCACAGAACACTAGTAAAGTAAAGCTAGTAAGCTACACCTGCTCTACTCTTGTCTCGACCGTTTTCTGCTTCTCCTAGAAGCTACTTATTGAGAAACACTTCAGTCACCTTGGCCGTTGGTTTGAGTCGTGCCAGGAGCTCCGCTCGTCGGGGTCATGGGAGCCTGCGGCTGCTGGCTGTACTGTGCGTAGTAGGCTGCCCACGCTGCTGCGTTGGCGTCGGCTGCTGCTTTATCTGAACAAAACAAACAAGTTTTAGGACAAAACAAAAGGCCAAGATAAAAGCTAGAAACCTACAGTCGGAGCTGTCCATTATATAATGTGATATGGATCTGAGTCACTGACTTCAAACTGATCGATCAAGAGGATAATCAGGATTTTTTTTAAATTTCAAACATCAAGTGTATGATTTGAGCATATTTTTTTATGATAAATTCAGTACCTGTGAGGGTTTCTGGACAATATTTGTCATTGTTTTATGTTTTGAATTGATTTCCAATAATAAATATATACATACATTTGCATAAAGCAAGCATATCTGCACATGTTGATATGAATAAAGTATTAAATACTTGACAAATCTCAGTTTACGGTACATTTTGAAAAGTATTTATTTTGAACTATTTTAATCTATTGACAGCCCTAATCAGCATGACAACTCATAGCAGGTACTCACTTGGATCAGGCTGACCCTGTTGCCAGTGTGGGTAGCCGTTACCCCATCCCTGAGGCTGGTAGGGCGCTGGTGGACCGCTGATGAGAGAAAAACAAATAACCATTACCTTTCCACACCGTCGCCTGTGTCGAAATATTCTTGTCATCAAGAGCTTTACAGGTGAGGTCATTGTACTTACTGAGGTCCTGGGGGGCCCTGGTTGTATGGTCCAGGATTGTATGGACCCATGGGAGCCCCGGGGGGTCCAGGTGGTCCAGGAGGCCCATGTGGACCTGGACCTCCGTGTGGACCAGGGGGACCGTGTGGGCCGCCCATTGGAGTGACGGGTCCCTGAAAACACAGAAACACATCCAGGTCAGTAAACAAGCTTTTAAAAGGTTTTCAAAAGGGGGCTTATAGTCAAACTCATTATAGCGTCTCACCCCAATTTTCTCCTCCACTAGCTGCCTGGCGTAGTCGATCTGTTGAGGGGAGCCCCGGACTGTGAACATTTTGATGTTGGGATCGGCGTTGGGTGGAGGATTCCTCTGCAGCTCGATCCTGGCTCCAGACTGCTGGCTGATGCCCTTGATTGTCTCACCACCTGAAGAGTTCAGAAACAAAACATTAACCACAAAATACATTTACCAGCCTTTGCGCTCGAGAGCCCACAAGGAGCATGAAGGAGAAAAATGGCAAACTGAGTAAACGTTTTAGTGACCCTGGAATACCTTTAACATGGACCCTGAGAGACTATGCGCAGGTTATTAGACATCTGTAATCTGGAGATATTCAAGATAGTATTTGGGGGATAAATGTAGTGAAAGCCAAGAAAGAAATGATTCCACAGGTGGAAAGTTACACTTAAAGATCCTGCAATAACCAGTTGTGTCAGTCCCATGAACTGTTTTTTTTGCTTGTTTGTAGACCACAATTTTTGGTTTTGTTTTGTATTTCTCTCCTTTTATCAACAGTTTGTTTGTGATAAATCTGCTATCTGTTGTAATGAAGTCTATTTGTAACATTTAACCAGATATGACTTAACTTAGTACCGTTGAGGGGTTACTTGCCTTTTCCAATGATGAGGCCTGTCTTCATGGTTGGGACGGTGAAGGTAAACTCCTGCAGGCCACCAGGGGGGCCCATGTTCCAGTTCCCCTGCCCGCGACCACGGCCTCTGCCGCCGCCATGTCCTGGAGGTCCGCCGGCCTGGACACTCCTGAGCAGATCAGATATGATTTCTGCTGCGTGCTGAGCCTGGTCAGGGGGGCCCATGATCTGGGCTATCCTGTCTGGTGTGCTGCCGTCATCTGGAGGGAGAAAATAGGCTGATTAGAGGCTATCGAGAATTTAGGTTGCTGGGATTAACCAGAGTTGTCTATCATTGTACCATGGCCTTGTGTTCAAGTCTCAGATTTTGTGGTTGGGGTTATACATCAGCTTCTCAGCGTGGTGCATGTGTTTCATCATGGACCATACACATTTATAACTACATTCACATGGCTTTTGCTTTTCGTTTTTTTTTCAGAACTGTCTTCATCGCTCACCTGGTTTGAACTGAATCCTGACGCCCGTGTCATTCTGTATTTTCTTGATCATCTCTCCATTTCTGCCAATAACAATTCCCACTGCGAACCGGGGGACGGGGACCTAAATGATGACATTTAAAAAAAACAAAGTTAGGAAACGGATTCCCCCTCCACGTCTCCAAACTGATAAATAAGACAAGTGATTACAAATACTTACATCTAAGCTGTCTCCCCCTCCGCCGCCTCCTCCTCCTCCACCGCCGCCTCCTCCTCCACCACCGCCGCCTCCACCTCCTCGTGAACCGTACTCGCCCCTCTGCTCCCTGAAGCCTTGATCTCTGATCAGCTCCATCACCATCTCTTTGGCTTGCTGAAGAGAAAAGAAAGTACATCTCATTAAAGCACTACTCCACTGGTCTCCAAGGAGACAAGTAATGAGGCACGTAAAGGACATTTAGTCTGTAGACATTTGATATAATTTTATGATGCTAGAAGTATAATGGTTGCACGGGCGAGGACCCACCTGAACTTTAAAGGGCTCTCCTGAAATGCGGAGTGGCTTGTCTGCACCTGTGTTTTGGGGTCCATCTTGGATCATGACCATCTTAACTCCGGCTCTTTCCTGCAGGTTAAGAGAAGAATCAGAGTGTGTCTTTGACGAATGTGTGCCCTGCTTGAATGACAGGCCCTGAGGTCACCACCACTCTGACTGACTGGACACTCACCTGAAGGCTTTTGATGGTTTCTCCTCCCTTCCCAATGACGAGTCCGGCTTTAGAGGCAGGGACCATAATCTCCTGGACAGTCATTCCCGGGCCGTCGTTGTGGTTGAATGCTGGAGCTGGGCGCCCCTTTTCAACTATGTCTGTTAGTAGCCTCTTTGCGGCCCTGATGGGAGAAAACGTAATGTAATATACAGTCTGAAATCCCTGAAAAAAAAAAAAAAACTGAGATAAAAAGATATTCCCCGAAGGTAAATGAATTTGTTCTACTTACTGGATGGATTCTGGTCCTCCTGTTAATGTCACCGACCTATCTGGCATTCCTCCACTGTCTACAACACAGAGGCGAAGCAGTTAAAGCAAACATCCTCACAAGATCCACAATATCAGCAACAGATCTAAACTTACCAGGTGCAATCTGTATCTTACATCCAGACTCTTGCTGCAGACGTGATATTTGTTCGCCTCCTCTTCCAATAACTAAAAGAGAAAAAAAGAGGGTTACATTCAAAACATTCAATATCAGCAACACGGAACGTCTTTTTGCTGTTTTAGTGTTATTGAACGAAAGCTACTTACTGAATCCAACCATGCCGTCTGGAACCTTGAATTCCTCTGATATTGACCTGAGAATAACAGAACAAATCAATGTGAGCTCTGTCATAAATGGCCGAATGTGGAAGACAAAAAAAGGTTTGAATATAACTCGAGTATCTACCTTGGGGGACCACCCATTCCTCCCATCGCTGAAAAGGCTGCAAAAACAGACATTACAGTACATTAGGGGAAACAAAATACACAACATATAAGTTTAACCCATGCAACAAATTTCCAATTCATGCTAATTTTTGGGCCAATTACTTTAGGTTGGGAATCATCACAAATTACAGCCACATACATAACTAACTACAGCTACGCCACCAGGTCACTTACCGTCATTTGTAGCCACTTTCTTCGTCTCTGGTTGGTCTGTGACAACATGACATAATAACCAGTATAAGTATCTATCATTGTACCCACCATCACATCACTAACAAAGTGTTCTTCAAATCTGAAAAACGGCTAATCAACACTACCTGAAATGTAAACGGTTAGGGGCAAATAAGCAGAAGCCACCACACACACAGAGCTGGAATATAAACTCTCAGTTTCACTTTGCTACATTACAGCCTTCAAGGATGTAGGACTTATTGTTGCTGTATGATTTGTTTCAATCATATACTTTACACGTGACTGTTCTAGCAAAGCGAAACAGAAACCAACAATGACTCAACCTGCTCAGCCAGTATAATCACTCTCAAACCCCACCCTTAAGATTTAATCATTCATTGCCAGGTACTGATTAGAAACAGCTGTGAGTACAGACAGTGTAAATATCAACTCTCAATTGCATGCAATAACTAACAAACTGTATTGACTACAACTTATAAACATGTGGTTAGTAGTAGTAATATACAGTTATTAGTGGAAGTGCACATTGATATAAAAACACACAACTTAGTTGAGGTAATTTCAAATACACTTTAGAGGCTGCTATAAATCACACAGGCAAGCATTAACTATGAAGACTTGCATTAGATCGATTTGAGCCACTGACCGATATTCAGGTTAGGCATGGGAAAATACCCACCAGCGTCCTCCAGGGGCCTTTTCTGGCCCCCGTAGCCAAACTCGTTTGTCGGGGGAGCCGCTACTCCATCACCACCGATCTTCGCTGCGATCTGAAAACACAAGATAAACAAAAAGAAAACAAGTTAAAGGTGATTTCCTTGCTGCTGCTGCTGCGTGACGTGTTTCTGTCTGACACGCTGCTGCGGCCTGCAACTTCTCCCCGGAAGTCTGAGCCAACAAAGGAAACAGATACTTACACTTTAAGCCAACATTAATGTTATTAAACCATAACAACACGTCTGTTTCTAATTACTGATAATATTTGTGTAATTTAATTTGCACATTGGGCTGTGATCGCGTTTGTTTTCACATCTGTTTGTCCGTGTGGCGTAAACATGAAGCTGAGCATCGTTAGCTTAGCATCGTTAGCCCCGCGGTGCAGCCGGACGTAACGGCAGATAAAACAGATAAACTCGCTTTGTTCGTCCAGACTTCGACATTATTTTTTACCTGAACTTGTTCTTGTGGTGTTCCTACCTGTCGTGCTCGCTGTAGCGCGTCTTTAAAAGCGTCGTTCATTCCTCCTCCGGCGTTATTAGACGGTGGAGCCACGCTGCTGTAGTCAGCCATGATGCTGCTCTTCTGCTCTCTGCTGCTGCTCTGCTCGGAGACACAAGATGGCCGAGCACGTTCACGGGATCTGGAGACCGAGGACAGGAAGACTCGCGATAAAATGACATCTCGCGAGAACTGACACACACACACACACACACACACACACACACACACGTTCTCCATTTGCAGCCCCTTTTGTTTCCAATGTATGGAAGTTTCTATTGGACTGAGGCTAAACCATTCATCAAGACATATGCACAAACAGTATGGCAGGAGTACCGGGATGATCAGGAAACTGGAAGGCATATGTACAATATACAGAAACATGTTGGAGCAGGGAGAAAGGTGGGCTGGAAAAGAAGGGAAGAAAATGTCATCACTTGACTGAGAATCGGACATACAGGTCTTAACCATTCATTATATAGAATAGGCAAACACCAAACTGGGAAATGCACATATTGTAATCAACCAGAAACATGTACTGATACACTGCAGGAATTACAGTATCCAGAGGAATCACCTTTTACAGTCACTAAGGAAGGCAAAACATCAGGACTTTTCATTGTCAGGTCAATTGGGGAATACAGCAGATAACATAATGTGAAATTATTCAGTTTTTAAGATAAACTGATTTAGTTAAAAACGTATCTCGAGTTTTCGTCATTATTATTATTATTATTATTATTTTTAATTTTATTTATTTATTTTGTTTCTGCACTTTCTCCTGCTCCACACTCCAGTCTAGATGGTGGCGGTAATGCACCTCTAAGATGGTTTGCCAACCGCCAATAAACACCAAAGAAGAAGAAAAAGAAGTTTTTATTAGACTTTATTAGTTGTAACCCACAGAAGACATTCCACAAATGTGTACCATGATCTGCAAATATTTCACCATTGTTTCTACAGATCTGTGCAGTAGGCTACTAATTGGACACAATTCTGTAAACAAACTGGAGGAAAGTTACAAATGTCACATGGCGCACAAATGTACAGGAAGGGATCTGTAAACACTCAAATAGCATTCCACGTATAGAAATAGATGCACAAATGTGTGTTTATCACTTTACATGTAAACCTTAAAATACGTATTTACAGAGTAAAGTTATGCGTATTTGCAAATCGCCCTGTATTTATCTGAGGTTAATATCCTTTTAGCTATTTATTTAACAAGACATGCATCTATCATTGCAATTATTTTGTTACTTTAGTCTATACTTTATCATTTTATTACCATGTTTTATGTTTGTTATCACACTGAATACTTATATATTATATATAATTTTTTCCAAACTTGGCTGCCCTTCTGTGTAGATAAGTTAGCAACAATTGTCTTAAAAATCCAATATCTGCTTTTATTTGTCAAAAAAAAAGAAAAAGCACACCTGTTACGTAAGACACATTCAGTTCAAACTCATTGTTTTTAACACTGCTAAATGTTAAGTGGAAAAGAAGATGCCTGACCCGTGTTATGAAATAACATTTTATTGCACAGCTCACACTTCAACACATTTACACAGCCCAGTCTGAAGTGGGGAATTATTACACTTTGTCACAGTTTAATTTAACCATGAGTAAGTGCTGTATTTAAAAACGTCCCCATGTCTCATGCTCTTGGTCAGTCGTAAACCATTTACATAACTCAAGCTTTAAAAAAAAAGCTACAGAGGTATTAAAAACTGAATCACTTGATAATGCATGTCTCCAGGCATTTTTCCACTTATTTTTGGACACTCAGTTAACATTAATAAGAGTTCACAGTCTCTTTGCTAAATCTCAAGAAACCAGATCTTCAAATTTTGTAGTTAAAGTGTAGTTTATCAGAGCACAGGGAATAGCCCTGACGAAGCTGGCTCCCATTCCATTATAATATCCTCTAATTCCTCGTCTCTCATATATCCCTTTAAGTCCCTGCAATACACCTGAAGCTTGACGGGAATCTGGGCTGAAAGCTGCAAAACAAGACAAATGGCGATGAGTAAAACATCTCAACTTGTTTTAAATAATCTCAGAATGTGTCACAGGAAATGCATGTGTTTACCTTGAGCTTGCTGCTGCGTCCGGATCACTGCCAGAGGGTAACTGGTTATTTGTCCAGAAGCAAAGGCCACAAAACTGAAGAAAAACAGTTTGGAGTCACTGTTGTAGGCTGGATCACTCCTTGCCCAGTTCATGATCGACTGCAACAAGAAGCAAATAGTTAAAGAAAATCTTTCAGATGAACACATCACTGAACACATCATTAGGGTGGCGATACCAAACTTTTTTTTAATTCGATACGATATCGATACCTGTTGTTACAATTTTACTGATTTCGATACTGATCATTTCTTAAATGGCTTAAATGTGATTTTTCAAAATAATGACACATACCGGCTATTAATCACACATTTATTAAAAACAAATATGAGTATGATTAAATAAAAATGTTTGTGACACTACGTGTAAAAATAATAGTCCAGTATTTTACAGAAATACTATGATTTAATAATTAGCCTCCTTATAACTTTCAGGGTGTGTTGTTTTTAAATGTGTGAAGAGGGACTCATGTTGCTGTGTGGTACTTTATTGTCACAAATAGTGCATCTTGTTGTATTTTTATCTAGTAACACCACACCATGCTACCATTCTCTCACGTTTGATGTGGAAGTGTGCGACTGTCTGCCGGGTTCTGATGTCACATGGTTTCCTCTGTCATGTGACACGGGTCAGCTAAATGTGTCAGGGCTGTTTCAGCATACATACATTATACAAAAGTTGTGAAAACGTTTGGAAGTGATGCAGCCACACATGTGTTTCTATGTATAGAATTTAATTATTGATATTGTTTTAAAGGAATCGATACCAAATGAGTAGCTTGTGAGTATCGTAGTATCGATACCCCAGTATTGATCCACCTATCCCTACACATCACATCACGTTTGATCGTTGAGTGCTCTTCTTCTGTCTCACCTGATGAACTGCAATCTCCACACCTGCGTAGGGGATCATGCAGAGGATGCTCGGCTTGAATCCTCTGTAAAAGGAGGATAGCGACTCGTGTCTGTAAATAGATCGGGCGCCTGCCACAAGACCATGGTAGGTGCCAGCTTGCTGCAGGTTCAACCTCACCTTCAGCACCTGTAGAGCAGATAACAGGAGAGATATTACGACAATAAACCTCCATTCATACACTAAAAATGAGGAGTTTCATTCCAAACATTTCCTATTTCAAATATGTGACACTCTCATTCATACATTAACTCCAATGGTAATGATTAATGAGTGATGAAAGCTCACTGCAGCTTTTTCCCTAATATTTCTTGCAAAATAAAAGTCCATCTTTTCACTATCAATTTAGATGATATACACACACATGTGTATTTAAAATTGCCCTTCACATTCTTTACATTACCACAACCATTTGAGAGGTGGGATTACTGCAAACAACGGAGATCAGTACTTCCATTTATCAGCCTCTCAGTCTCATATTACTCTTCACATTTTCTTTTTCCAAATAACCAGGACTGTTTAAAACTGAAGATTTATTTGATGTGAATAGTTGAATTCAGGATTTATGGTGGATTATATAAACAAACAAAGTATTCTATGGATGTGTCAAATAGGAAAGCAGCTCATTACAGAACAGTAAGGAGAGATAGTAGGAACTATGGTCCTTATAACCAATACTTAAAATAGGCGATTGATAAAGTAAAACAGCAAAGATCTACTCATAGTAACTTTTATTCAGGTTTTACTCAAATGAAACTATGTCACTAATGTTTCTGACTTCAAGGGTCAACACCTAGAATGTGACTAGTTCCTTATAAGCATCATAAATAATGAATAACACAGACTTCTATTTAGTGACCTCTTTACAGAGTCATTTCTAACACACAAGGAGGGGTTGAAAACTAGCATGATGGCCCATTTTGTTTGTAAGGACCAGAGCTATTGATATGCTGATTGAGCGTCACTTAAACAGTGGGACGGGTTATTGGGGTTAATACAAAGCGTCTGTTGGCCTCAGTTATGCATTTTACAATATGTACCATCAGGTCAGATTTGGCTTAAAAATCTAGGACTTTTTTACAGTGGAGTGGGGAAACGGCTTTATGTTTTCTAGAAGGAGAAAATGTCACAACTAACATCTCAGTTTCTCATAATGGGAGAAAGTGAAATAAGCAAAAGGGGGTGTAAATCTTTCATCCAACATCTTTCACCTCTGGAATTAAATATCAAGATAAAACTTTTTTCCAAGTTTTTTATTATTATATGGACATGACATTTTTATGCCCATGAAGAAGAGCAAATAGATAGCAGTGAACAGGTATTTTTTCATATTTTTGTAAACATTATTGTTGCCCACAGTGGTGGAAGAAGTACTCAGAACTTTAACTTAAGTAAAAGTAGTAAAACCACTGTGTAAAGTCCTGCAATGAAAAATGAAAAACTGAAAAACTTACTTAAGTAAAAGTAAAAAAGTATAAGCATCAAAATGAAATAAAAGAAAATACCAAAAATAAAAGTACTCGTTGTGCAGAATGGGTCATTTCAGAATAATATATATTATATTTTTGATGCATTCATGTGTTCAGCACTTTGATGTTGCAGCTGGTAAAGCTTGAGATAATTTTAATTACTTTATATACTGCTGGGCATCTTACTTCATAATTAAATAAGTTGATTTATATTTTGTATTAATAATCTAAATCTGCAAAGTAACTAAAGATGTCAAATAAATGTAGTGGAATGAAATGTACAATATGTAGCTCCGAAATGTTGAGGAGTATAAAGTAGCATAAAAGGGAAATACTAAGTACAAGTACCTCAAAACTGTTCTTGAGTAAATGTACTTAGCTTTATTCCACCACTGGGTACTCAGCATCTCCAAAGATTGTATTGTGTTCCTCCTGATCAAAGCCTAAAGCACCCAAGTGCATTATATTTTTTAAATATTTGATGCAACAGAATTATCGCCACAATATTCTCATTTGTTTGCAATAATGAATCCAAGGCATCATGATTAATCTGACAAGGACATACGGACATTTAAAATGTGTAATAATATTCAGCTGTAATGACAAAATACAGGACAGAGATGTTGAAGCACTGAGACCTAGTTGAAGAATATGAATTACAAACACATCACGTAGAGGTTTTGATATAGATTTAGAAGGGTGTTTAAACCCAATTATTGTACACGCATAAAATATTTTTTCCTTTTTACTAATGTAGGTGATGGATTTTCTGATATATGTGAAGATGAATATGACATAATGTTCATAAATAACATGTTTGATATTTAGACGTATGGCTTTATCAAATTGTGAATTGTTTGTTTTTATCACACCAGTGTTCTGGATGAACTACATCTGCCATCATAGAGCTTGTCTGCCTGTTTGTGTGCTTTATGTATAAATATGGGTGTGTTTCCATTTTTTCAAACACTTTGACCTGATGAAGATCCAAGCAGGATTCAAATGTAGTTAATAAAAATATTGTGGCATCGAGATGTGTGCAGGCGTTACCTTTGTCTTTACTAAAGCACTGAGACGTGCCACTGATGTGTAATACCTCTAATGGGTAGAAGACAGCGTGAGCGACGGCACCGGACACACAACCCAGGCTGAAACGCTGCTGCACCGTCAGAGTCTGCTGCGTGCTGTTCTGGGTGCACACCTTCATCTGGACAAAGCAGAAAAGCTCTGAGTGAGTGTGTTAATTAGAAATAGTAACCTGGTGCATCAATAATTCACACTGGAGAGTTACTGTAAGCCTCACCTGGGCGTAGATGAGACACTGTAGCGTTGACTGCGGTGTTCCTTTCAGCACGTTGACGGCGTTGCCTTGCCACATTGACCGCAGACCGCCCGCCTTCATCTCCTGAAAGCCCTGAGAGAAGGCTTTGGATCCGTGAACCTACAGAACACACAGGGAAGAGTTTCATATCAGTCACTTTCATAGGAAATCGCAATAAATGTGCAGCAATGAGAAGCACAGACAGTAATAATTATGTGACGCTGCTGTCATTCTCCTGTGTCCGCTACAGAGAAACATGACTAGATGTAATGCAGACGGAGCTCTTTCTCAATTGTATAAAAGATTTTGAAAAACATTGACTTAAGCGACTGCAAACCACAGCACTAAACACATTCTCTTTCTCACATGTTGATGTTTTGCAATAAGCTGAGCACCCGATTCGGCTGTTATAAAGCCATTAAATAGGTGTTATCTGTCGCTATAAGCACCATAGATGTGGGTCAGTAGGGGCCTACTACGTTGTAAAAGTGAAAGTGAAACTTAAAAGCAACACGTTCACATTTTGAACACAAACTTCTTCTCCTTTAGGTTTAGGCAACAAAAAAAACAGTTAAGTTTAGGGGAAAACATTGTGTATTGGGTTAAAATAACTACGAACACAAAGACAACTACACATCGTTGGTTTCACACGAGATGCAAACTCCAGTTTTCACACTGTCTATAGGCCTACTACAGCGCCTGACTTCCGCTTCTGTTCCTGTCATAATTACTACGGTCGCTAGAGGTTGCTGTCATGATCTTTTATTCCTTCTTTCGGTGATCTACCATGTGAATAGATGATTAAACCTACTAGTGGGTGTAGTAGGCCCCTAGTGATCCACATCTATGGGGCTTATAGCGACTGATAATGCCTATTTAATAGCCTGACAACAGTCTAATTGGCTGAGTAAACTAAATGGTCTTCCAGTATCAGGAAAAGGCAAATCAAGGTAGGCCAGCTGATAACAGGCTATCTTTACTCCCAGACACAATAAAAATAGAACCGGGACAGTACTTTCTTACAGAGATTAAGACACTTAATTTTTCATTCTCTACAGTTTGAGTTATGCTTGTTTGGCTTAGTAAACCACATTTAAAATATCAGATCAGATGTTAAATGCTCCTCCAAAGACACTACAAGGTTATGCAAGTTTAATTAACCATGGAAGTTCCTTCTCGACATTTAGGAACAGTATCTGTAAAATCACTTAGATTAAGGACCACTTAGTTAGTTTTGTGGCTTTAAACCACATCTTGTGTTCTTCAGTCAGCAAAGAGAACAAGCTATACTGTGAGATGTGGCTGAAAGCTAACATAAGTGGACTTTTGAGCTTAGATTACTTTGTTTCATAGACCATATGTGAGGTTTCAGATGAAGAATGCTCTCTGGTAAAACAGTTAAAACAACAACAGAAAATCATGAGTAAGATATAAAGTAAATGGCACTGCACTTAGACGTCATGTCAAATCCTCATACTCTGAGCTTCATACCATGATGTTAAAAATCACACAAAATAAAACTAACTGTTCCACTAAGTGCACTATGTTGGAAGAGTATGGACGCTCCATCAATGTGAATGAAGGAGCTTTACGTTCTGGAAAGACTAACTAACATTGCTAAGGGCAAGACTTCTGGGAAGAAATGTAGGCCTTTACCTGAAAGGACATTTTAAACAATCTAGGGAAATATTTAGTTTTATTTGTATTCTATTTAATATCGAAGGCAAGTTGAGTGTGTGTGTGTAATGTGCGTATTTCTGGACTCAAACTGTTGTATTGTTACTGTGTGTTTCTTTGATGTGATGTTTTAACATATGAGGCAATGACAATAAATATATTGGGTCGGGTTTAAAAAGAAGAAACTTAAAGTTCACCACTGTTATAGGAGCTGAGCCAGAACTATGCATGTCTGGAGGTGCTATCTCAGGTGTTTCTGTGTGTGTTTTGCATTGCATATCAAGTTAGTCTAATTTACTCTGTTGTAAGTAAGTAGCACATACTGTACTTGGGTATTTGTTTGGGACGAAACGTTCATAAACAGTGGAGCTGACCTGGAGTTGGGTCTTAAGGCGGTCAATGGGTGCTGTCACAGTTCGAGATACAGCATCTGCCAGACCTGCTGAGAGAACAAATGTCCTCCACGCACCAAAACCAGACGCCTCCTCGGGGAACTCGATGGGCATCGCACGACTCTCACCCACATCGAAAACCTGCAGTCAAACGAAATGAGCAATTACATTCATCATCTTTTTAATCATCCTGTTATCACTCATGGATGTGTCACAGTATTGTGCACACCATCATCAAAAGTAACATGGTCGTGATGCTGCCAGAAGATCCTACCAGATTGTGTTTCCATGACGACACCAGCTCCCCGATGTTGTCCACAGGGTTGAGGATGACATGGTGTAGGAACTCACCCCAGTCCACCGTCATCGAGCTGTCCTTGTCCATCCTGGTGGAGAAATACAAATCACACACTGTCATGCAAGAAGCTGTGTGGCATCATCCTAACATCACTTTACAAAAAGGCCTATTAATGCTGGTAATGTCTTTATTGATCAGTAATAAATAACAGATTTGTGACAGAGCAGCAATAAGCCACAATAATATAGAAATACACAGGGGTAATGAGTCTAAACTGAATGACACAAACCTTACATTTATTCTTTTGTAACTGCAGGCTTGATGACTTATTCAAACTTATTTGACTTGCATTATGACGTATATTTGCTATTGTATTGTATATAGTATGTTATTGTTATTCTATGCTCATATCTTATATTTTCTAAGCTAGTTGTAGTAGTCTGGTATATTTATAGTGTATTCTAATATATTCTTTATATTGTGTATACTATAGATATTATCTCTAGTGTTGATTATTGTATATTTACTGTCCATGTGCATTGTCTGGGTAACTTGCTGCTGTAACACAAGAATTTCCCA
The DNA here is from genome assembly GCA_916701655.1 of Sebastiscus albofasciatus. Classification (NCBI taxonomy): domain Eukaryota; kingdom Metazoa; phylum Chordata; class Actinopteri; order Perciformes; family Sebastidae; genus Sebastiscus; species Sebastiscus albofasciatus. Next base: position 3,095 of record CAKAOI010048358.1, on the reverse strand, counting down.
ATTTGGGATCAATAAAGTACATCTATCTATCTATCTATCTATCTATCTATCTATCTATCTATCTATCTATCTATCTATCTATATATCTCTCTCTATATATATCTATATATAGATATATATAGATATATAGATATATATTTATATTACTGATCAGGGAGCATGAATAGATATATAACCATTCACATATCAACCCATAAGCACACTTTACAGAACACCTGTTTAGAAAGCATGCACCAATGTGTGCATTCAGTTGAACCCAGTACTACAACTGTTAAAGTGTTATTATTATTGCATAAATGAATGTTTCTTTAGATGCAACAATGAATCCATGAGGTAGTGGGCAAAAAAATCTTACATTTGAATTATTTTTTTTGCATTCGGCTTTGATATGACCACTCCTAACTCCTCAAACAAACATATGATGTCCTCCTGGTCAATCACCCCTGATCAGAGAAGAAATGCACACAATTATAAACAGGTACCGGTACTGTTTATCCACTCATCATGTTTCAGGGAAGTGATACTGTGCAAAGGTCACAGCCTGCAGGATTGTGTTGTCTACTGTGTACCATAAACAAGTCGTATGCATGCCTTGCTTTCATGTGTGTCCTTGAAAATACAGTTTATCGTCAAATAATTTATATTTATGGTAGTTTATGAAGAACAGGCCCAGGTAGACTACTCATCTTCTATATCAATAGTAAAATACAGTGTGTTGTTTATCAAAATAGGTGTAAAGCTCAAAAACAGAGTATATATTCATTAGTTTTTAAAGTAACTTATATTCAACTATTGTAGCCTAGGTTATAGCTTGTTCTTATGTTTCATTGAGGAATAAAACATGTTTAAAGAGGCAAGTCTGTGACCACTCACCACACTTGTTCTTGTCAAGGTCATGAAAGTATATTTTCCATTTCCTCTCTCTGTCCATCATGTAGCTGAGGAACTCTTTATAATCCAACAGGCCATCTTTGTTTGTGTCATACGAATCAATGATATTCTAGGAGAAAATGAGCAGGTTTGTGGTGATTAGTGCTTGAATGAATGAATGAATTAAATTACAGGCTGGCACATACTGTACAGTATATACTATTAAAACAAAAAAATAAATAATAAGAATATTACCTGGACCTTTCCATCCGCTGAGAGGATCCCATGCTTTCTCATTTCATCATGCAGCTCCGACACTGATATGAATCCATCCTCGTTTTGATCCAGTTTAGCAAATAAACCACGAAACTGGTCCATGGTGCGTTCAGGATAAAATTAGCTCCGGATAAAAAAATAAATCAAGATGTTAAATAAATACAGCCTGCTTCATCAGGTGAGAAGAGAATGCATTGATAATCATCAGAGGATATTGACCTGCAGATCTGCTGGGACGCTGACTCATTGGCAGGGATCAGTGCCAACGCTGCATCTACAGGAGCGCTTTAATCATTTGCTCAGAGAAAAAACATCACTGTCTGTGTGAGGCAGCAGGGGGCGCTGTGGCTGCGAGAGAGCACACCACCATGATCACCTTCATCATCTTCATTATCTTCTTCTATAGGAAGTCATACAGACTGAGGATTATAATAATAGGGAAATAAATAAAAACAGAAATAAATGTAAAGAGAAAATAAATGTAAAGAGAAAATAAATAAATTAATAGGGAAATAAATAAAAAAAGTTATAAATGTACACAGAAAAGAATATATTGGGAAATAATTAAATATGAAAATAAGTAATTTGTCAAATAAATAAATACATTTTATTGATGTAATTTTCTATTTATGTGTATATTCATATAATTGCAAATTAATGGTCTGGATAATACATGCTGGGGTTGGGGTCGATGACATTTTTAATTTTGTTTATTTTACTATTATTATTTTTTTTCATATATGTGATCGCTTTGGTAGGATTTTACTCTTTTTAAAACAACAAACACATAATATTCACAATTCCAAATATTCACAAAATAAAAAAAACAAAACACACAAAAATACAGGTAAAGAAAGAAGAAAACCAAAATATAAAAATATAGATTCAATCCAACATGGAACCAGGATCTGCAAAGACTGCAAAGAAGAGAAAACAAATACATAAATATATAAATAATTAAATTAAAAATTTTGTATTTTTAATGTCTTTGAACAAAAAAAAACACTTGTGGGTTTATCACGTGTGAAGCACATGTAACATGTTTATCATTTGAAACTGCATCTCACATTTGAAATTTGAACCTGTGATTATCTCATATACATCAGATAATTCACATGTGAAATCTTTCATCAAAGTATTGTAAATGCATTTATGTGGACTCCAGGAAAAGTACAGATATTAAATTCACACAATGTTTAAGCACATGTGGTTTTTGGGATATTTCACATGTGAACACACACATTTCACATGTTCATTTGTTGCAAGGCTGCCCTTTGTCAATATTTCTAGTTTCTGATGTGCTCTAAAATGACTTCACTGACTTGTGACTAACACGTGCATGTTTCTGTTCCTATTGTTTTCACCATGTAAAGCACCTTGTAAACACTGTTTTGGAAAAGTGCTATATGAATACAGTTTATAATTATGATTGTTATTATTATAATTAACATTATTATTATTAACAATGAGACACGCCTCAGCATAGGCCGGCCTTCAAAATAAAACGCCATACTGCTTGTTTTAATTATGGTTTTGGATAGGGCTGTATCTTATTGTTTTATACTTAAAACGTGCATGTTTCTGTTGCTATTGTTTTTACCATGTAAAACACCTTGTAAACATTGTTTTGTAAAAGTTTCTATATAAATACAGCCGTATCATTACTATTATCAATGTTATTATTATTTTAACTATGCAACCTCTACTGCTCCCATATATATATCTATATATATATAGATATATATATAGTGGTATATATATTAGTGGTATATATATTATATATATATTATATATGTATTATATATATAATACATATATATAATATATATATATGTATTATATATATCATATATAATACATATATATAATATATATATATATATTATTTTTTGCTTCTATAGTTACCATATACCAAGTACTTCCTTTATTATTATACTGTATATTATTTG
>CAKAOI010048357.1:0-18577 GCA_916701655.1 Sebastiscus albofasciatus | reverse complement strand
GCCTTATAACAGACCTCCAGGACTCCTGGGACACCACATGCTACCTGGACACCAGCCGGCGCCTGCTCTACCCCCGGGTGATGCTTTGGTTAGGATGTCTGATGTGCATCAGACAAAGTATAAACTTAATTAACTGCCAACTAAACATTCGTGCTACATTTAATAGTCCCTGAGAGCTCCTTTGCATTAGCTTATTTAATTATATCGCATCTCTACTACCTGTAATGAATAATTTACCAGTCGCACATAAATGTTTTTGCCAGGAACAGGAATCCAAAACTGGATCAAATGAAAGTGCAGTGCATCGCTCAGGCATCAGTGTTTGTTAGTATTCAAATGCATTATCATAACATTTCAGAGTGACACAATGGAGAAAAACTAGAGGGTGGATGGAGAGAGTCAGTGGAAGAAGATGAGGGCTGGTACAGTAACAGGGAACTGAAAAGGAGAGGAAACGAAACAAAAGAGGAGAGAGGAAATGAAGGGTTGGGGGTGTGACAGTGACAGTGCAGCCTTTGAGATCATTGACGCTCCCTCATCAAGACTTTTACAAGTCCAAGACTGTGTTTGTATGTGTCCGCGCATGTACACGGTGACGCTATTCTCTGTATTGGCAGGAAGATCCTGTCTGTGTGTAGCTCTGTCTCACCATCTGTTCCTGGCTAGACTGCTGATATCTGTTCTTATAATATCCTGTTTGCCTCTCTCAGTCTAGGTGGGGTGCACAAATCTTGTATCTGGGTTATTTACTATTCTTTGCCATCCATCCGCCCTTCCATTATTACATCCAGCCATTAATCCTCCACTTAAACAATTAATTTTTGTGTCCTGTTCAATAATAAAGGGAGAGCCAAGTTGCGTCAGTCCTCCCCTCTCTCAAGCCTCCGTTCTGGACAGGAGTACACAACACAAATAGCCCTCTGCCTTACTCATCCTGAGAGCCTTTCACAGTCACACCAGGCCACTGTGGGTTGAGACAGGAGTCCCAAAACATATCTGTCTATCATACCCCACATATCTACCAAAATAAAGTAATCACCACTCTAAGTTTGTTGTTGCAGGCAGTGGGTTTCCAGGCAGGTTTTGTTCCATCAGTAGCTCAGAGATCAACAGTCAGTGCCAATCAGAGGGCCTGTAAGAAGCGTGACCTTATCCAAGAAGCCTTACTGTTCACTCAGCTGTTAGCAAAGCATGATGGGTGCCCGGGCGGCACCGAGGCCAAAAAGAAAAGATAGGGTGCCCGTAGCACTCCAAAGATCAACTGGCAGTGTTCACTGGTCACGTTTTTGCCACCCAGACATGAATGTGGATATTGGACAAGACAAACACCCAGATCACTTTTAATTATGTTTTTTTTTTACATTCAATGGCAGCATTTTTAAAAGGTGTCACTTTCTACAATGTCTGTGCACTGCAACGACAATATGGTTGAGGTTTGGTTAGGACTGGGCAACTAAAACGCCTGGTTAAAGTTAGAACAGATTGTGGTTCCAGGTAAGGTTGTCCCGAAGCTTCAGTCAGAAATATTCAAAGGTATTCAAAGCTTCGCGGAGCAGCGCTGCGCGGCAGGCTGACATGTTCTTCTGTCTGTCTGTCTCCATCTCCACTACTAAGCTTGCTGCGGTAGTCTGGTGTTACACGGTGGTCTGGCATACACCCATTACATTACTTGCCCACCACCCCCACCGTCGTTTTGCTTTTTTTAAAAAGAAATAAAACCCATTTAGTTAATTTTTGTGTATCAGCGCCGTGTTATCAATAAACAGTTGGATGACAGACGCTACAATCTGAAATTGAAAGTGTCTGCTCCATACGGAGTCTCAGCACAGAGTAGCAGGAGTCAGATTTCACACATGGGACGAGAGAGAGTTGACAGACAAGACGATGGCGGAGGATTTGGTGTTACAGCGAAAAACAGAAGCACCTATTTAGCAATATATTTCGGATTTAAACCCAATGTAATAAGGGAAGCATAATGTTAGGGAGGCAATCTGTGAGGAGGACAGAGCGTTCACAGCTGGTGTGCGTGGCGCAACGGCGCCGGGTGAAAAACCAACGGCCCCACAGCAAAAACTCGACTGCAGAGGCCAGACACACAGCCATCCAAAGGGAAGGATCAAAATAAGCGCTCTACATTGCATTGAGCATCATCTTTTTCTGTAAAATGTCCAGTGTAATAGTTAACACCGGTGTTGTCACAAGTTTATTAACCGGTGGGAAAATTTTCCTCACCGTGACGTCTCTGCTCGCTACAATAACATGCACAGTATCTTAGTGCCTTTTGACAGTATGTCTTATTTAGTGAAGACAGAAATACGGTGTGTGCATGAGAAGATTCAACACATGTTTGAATCACACGTTCAAGTCGATGCTCAAATAAATCTGTCATGTATGTTAATTCTATACAGAGGTGTCCTGACTGATTATATCTAGTCGAACAAACTATTTCTTTAATGCACTGTTGTCGTTGTCAGCATTTCACCAAACAGAAGAGCTTGGAGAGCATCTTTCTGCAAGTCAGTAAACATAAATCAGTATAAAAAAAGGCAGATCCAGCTTCTTCTTTTTCTTCCCTGTCTTTCTCCTCTTTAAGGTCTCTGTGTACAGTGTCTGGGGACCAGTGTTGCTTCAATGAGTTCACTGATTAAAAGGCATAGTATATGTCTCTTTCTCTCTTTTGCTTCCTCTTCAAAAGTACTCACTACTGGAAGGCATAACATAGATATTCTCTCAAGATCTAGACTGCCTCTCTCCCTCTGCCTCTGTCTCCAATTATCTATTTCTGTCTTTTTCCACCAGCCCCCTATATCTGCCAGTAACATTTTCAGCCCACACTGTTGGTACAGTGGCAAGCTACTTTCTTGATGCATCCAGATTTCAAAATCTCTTCTCCGCCATCTCTGGCCGTCTGTTTTCCTTTGCGCGTTACTACTTATCAATAATTGCGAGGCACAAAGTAAAACCCAGACAAGATGGAAAACAGGGTCAAGTGAGAGGAGAGACAGAAGCCAGGCGAATGTAGAGAACAATTAGGATGCTTTCTTTAGTACGGACACGCTGCTGAAACAGAGTTATGTAAGAGCACAGGCATGTCTAACCACACAATACACTAATATACACTAAATCTTGTAATGTGTTTTCTTTGTGCCAAAACTAGATGGAAATAATACAAATACATTATCTAGATAGGAACAGATAATACGCTCTCGTATTTAACATCTACACATAATTGTGAACAGAAACTGACGAGCTGAAGTTAGGGACCGTCTCAAAAGTGCTTGCAGAACGGCCAAGAGAGCTCTTTTGTAGACTGTTAAGTAAAGTTAAATAGCATTCTGGGTTTTTTCACAGACAAAGTTTATTTCTATGTGGACGTCCTCACATTGTATGCACAGCATCCTTTTTAAAAATTATGCAATATGCCCTAATTCTATTAAAGAGTAACTTAACACCAGGCTGAAAAGCTGTGTTTTGCTGCCCCCTCTGGTTGAATGTTTCAAGCCTGTTTTACCTCAGGTCACTAGCAGGATCACTGATGGGTGTGGTTGGGTGTGGTCAGAAGCAGAGATGAATCAATTAATTGATTAATCAATTAATCGATTAGTTTTCAACTATTAATCTCCAACTATTTTGATAAGCGATTAATCGGTTTGAGTAATTTTTTAAGAAAAAAAAGTCTAATTTCTCTGATTCCAGTTTCTTAAATGTGAATATTTTCTGGTTTCTTTACTCCTCTAGAAGAGAATGAAGTCACTCTCCCTCTGTGTGTGTTGTAATCAGAGTTTCTCTGTGCTTTGTTGATGTAGCCGGGCCGGCCGTGCATGCATGTTCGGGCATGTGAGCGTGCCTCACTGGCTAGATGTAGGCAGACGTTTTACTGTCGTCAGATAGTCGCTTTCAGTAGCTTTGCTGCTGGGCGCTGATGTTGCAATGGAACAAACAATTGACTTTCACTTCTTGGCAATGTACGTTCTTTAGCGTGTAGTTGTAGTGAGCATGGACACACAACATATTTGGTCGTTTAATTTGGAGAACTGACTTGTTCTGCGTTACAGCCCAGCTTACAGCTTACAACATAAATGGCACTTGACACAACAGTGAAACAAAGCTAGAGTCACCTTACAGTTTGGTGATTTTATTTACAACTAATGGGCTGACAAAATCTACTGACGTGTTTCAACATGACGCCTTCATTGGAGAAAAATAAATGTTTTTGTTGATTCTTTCATCTCGCGTTGTACACCATGAGGCAAATCGTTTTGACAGTATACTGAAACTACACTCAAACCCGTCTCCCTCTCCGTGACACATTGTGTCTCTTTTTGCCCCCCTGCTGTCTGACTTTTCTATTCCGCGATCATTTTGATGTGATCGTCTATCATATTCCTCTTTGGGTGTAAATATGTGTGCAGCTAAACTAGAACAGAGCAATACTTCCCCTTTCAAGGCGTTTCAGCATCTCGTCCCTTGAGTCTGTAAATGGAAGTGGCTTGCTTCCCAACATCGTGGCTCAGAGTTAAACTGAGGGAGTATAAATACCTTTGTTTCAGATTTTATTAATTACTGTTCTGTCTCTCTCTTCTTTCTTGCAGCTTGTCTCAAACCACTAATAAGATTCCAGCCCATTAGGTTTGAACTATAACATAATTAAACATTTCCCTCTGAATCTGAATGCTACTAATATTAAGCAATTATCTCTGACTGTTCACGTGCCGGATTAATAATGAGTCTCTATTGCACCTTGCATTGAGGCCTACTTGACGCCTGACATTTACACCTGGGCTGCTCTGGAGAGATTACAACAACACTGCAGGAGGACCTCAACAAACCGACCACAGAATACTACAACTCTACGAAATATATCTCTGCTTTTGCTCCACGATGCAGCCATTTCTCTCATTCATCACACATCACACATTTATCCTAAAGGTACAATTGACTGTACTCTTACAAAGAAATACATCATAACATCCTGCAGATTTTAGGTTATGTATTCTGTTCTTACTGCATGGACAGCCTGATCAATTAGCTATTCAGAAGGTCTCGCCTCCACCTTCTAACCTGTTTATCCGGGGGCCTCTCACAGCTCACAGTGGGCAAGAAGCAGGATCAAATTTAAACAGGCTGTCGGTCTATCAAGGAGTCAAGACATGCCAGACAGCCAACCATTTACTCACATTCACACCTGCAGCAATTTAGAATCTCTCATTAGACTAACCTGCATCTCCCTCACCTCTGTCGCACCTCATTTGACTGTTATCAGGACATTAAGTAGGTGTTATCCATCGCTATAAGCACTATAGATGTGGGTCATTACGGGCCTACTACGCCTGCTATGTTGTAAAAGTGAAAGCGGAACTTAAAGGCAACACGTTGTAACACGTTGTAAAACTGAATGAAACATTACCTTTTGAACACAAACAAAAAAGCTTCTTTAGGTTTAGCCAACAAAGCAGTTAGTTATGTTTAGGGAAAAACATTGTGTTTTGGCTCAAAATGACAAGGTTTCAAAAGTGAAATGCTTGTGAACACAAAGACAACTACAGATTGTTGATTTCACACGGGTTGCAAACCCCGGTCCTATCCACCGCCTCAAACCCCCCATATGGAGTTTCATGCTGTCTTTACTACAGTTGCTGTAACATGAGACAGTTTGCTCCGGCTGGTGGGCGTTGCTTGGTATCTCCTCAACTGGTCTCAACATGGCTGCCGGGTCACAAACCTTCTCATTTTACAGCTAAACAGTACACTACGAGATGATTCTGAAAGCATTTGAGGTGAGAAATAGTCATTACAGTAACAGAATATTGATTCATATTTGATCAGCGCTGCCTAGTTTGATCGTTTGATCAGAGTTTGCGAGTGATTGACAGCTGCTCAGAGACAGCAGACTCCAGCTCGGCTCTGATTGGTTGTTTCTCTCGGTCTGTGAAATCTTGCAGATGCTATTAGGAGCACCGGAGGACACAGAGGCACATGCTTTTTTTTTCAGATTACCTGTCTCATGCACTACCGTCAGGATATAGTGTTTTATAAAAATAACTTTTTTTAATCACATTTGCTCCATTCCTACCCGCTGCAGCTTTAAGGAAAACATGGTTCCAAAGCACAACAACTAACAACGTCAAACTAAGTACTGCTCTGGCATATTGATTACTTTTTATCACTTCACAGCTAAGTCAGGGGAGTAAGGGTGAGGGAGGTGAAACTGCAGCTCATTTGTATTTTTTGAACCAACAGGTGCTAAAAGAATCATGATTTTACTCACCAGCAACACACATATCTGGCGGATCAAAAAATATTGTCAGGAATTGAAGTTTGAATGACATCTTCCTGTTTAGCTCAACCTCATAAGTGGTGTCTTTATGAACCTGCAGATATATATTTTCATAGTCAGTCACTTTTATTTTTAACATAAATTATGAATGTTTTTGCAAACAAACACTTTATGCTTTCCTAAAATTCATCTTGAAATATATTAAACATTGTCTAGACTATCCTAATCTGATGCATTAAAGCTAGCGGCTGGGACTATACATCTTTTGGTAATTAATATAAGCTATTGCTCTGATTTGTTTTGACACGGCAGATTATCCTTAAGCATAAAACACCATCTGTTTCAGTTGAGGGTTTAAGTGGTAAACAGGCTATAGCCTTAAAGAACTTCAGGCGTCTTTCACACAGTAAGTTACACTGTCAGAGCAGCTGTTTGACAGAGTTACACATTTACAGCTTAAAGATGGATCAAAACAGTCAGCTGGCTTCTTCTTGGCTCAGAGTTTTTCATGATTACTGTTTGTTTCTGTTTCATCATCATGTCAGTTTGATGGAAGATATTTACTTGACGAAATAAATGTATCTAATTTGAAGTGAATGTTTTACGAGAGTATGGTAATGTGAACATTCGTAAATCATAAAAATATCAACATCAGCACTTTATACTCTTTAATATTATGCATTGTGATTATTTACTGTATTATCTTGTTCTGTATATTTCACTGAGACATACTTTTTAACCTGCTGGGGATGAATACACTTATTTAATTTAATTAACTTAATGAGAAGATGTTTCCTGGAATTTCTATTGTCATTATTATTATTATTATTTGCTGCTGTAATGCTGCAATTTCCCGCTGTGATTAATAACATACTCTATCAATTTCTCTGTCTGTTTATTGTTATTATTATCCTTAGTAGCAGTACTGTTGTCACTGATGCTATTTATTATCACAGTTGCTTCAGCTGCATATACAGAAAACTTTTACATATTTTCAAGACATAAAATCCTGCAGCACAGCTGTTATATTTCACCTTTTCACCAATGCTTTCTGACTTGCACACCTCTCTCACACATTCCCTCTCACTTTCAGATGCTCACACTCCTTCTCTCTCTATCTGACACACACACACACACACACACACCTGTCATGTAATCAGAAAATCACTTCTAGTTGCAGATGGTGACTCATCTTTTTGTCCCTAGTGAAACCATATCTGGCAACGGAGGTCGTAAGACATTTTGGATGAGGGACGATGCAGGAGTGCCACCGTGCAGGGCACCGCTCACCACATGGGGAACTCCTCACTAAACAGCATGCTTTACAGCTGGGACAAACAAAGATATTAGCCGACCATAAAGCCTGACAGCTGCACATAAAAAAATGAAATGCTTTATTCCCTTGCCAGCAATATTACATCATTATCAGCATGCTACTCAGATGTGAGAAAATGAGAGTTTATAGAGTGATATCTAACACTTAACACAGTGGTATAGTGTTCTTTAACTAAAGGTAACAGTGATTCTAGCCAGAACTGCACTGCTGATTTGTCACTTATTTTACAGTTGGAGAGTTTGTTTTAACATTGCATGCAATAAATTGATGAATTTACTACAAGTCTACGGGTTAAACAATGCAGTTGATGGTCACACTGTGCAGAAAATGATGCTTAACTTAACTCCATGTGGGTGTGGGTGTGGTGGACACAATACAAGTCCTATTGGTGTGTATTTAACATTGCATAATAAGACACAGGCTGCGTCAAGTCGACAGACATTCAGAGGCAAATCTCCTTCAGCATCAGGTGTTAGGTGAGAAAATGAGAGTTTATAGAGGGATATCTAACACTTAACAGTGTGGTATAGTGTTCTTTAACTAAAGGTAACAGTAATTCTAGCCAGAACTGCACTGCTGATTTGCCACTTATTTTACAGTTGGAGCCTTTTTTTGAACATTGCATGCAATAAATTGGTGAATTGGAGAGTTTTTTGAACGTTGCATGCAATAAATTGGTGAATTTACTACAAGTCTACAGGTTAAACAATGCAGCTGATGGTCACACTGTGCAGAAAAAATGATGCTGAACTTACTCCATGTGGGTGTGGGTGTGGTGGACACAATACAAGTCCTATTGGTGTTTATTTAACATTGCATAATAAGACACAGGCTGCGTCATGTCGACAGACATTCAGAGGCAAATCTCCTTCAGCATCAGGTGTTAGTCAGTGACCTCGACTTCAGTTCAAAAGATGGGGAGTAAAAAACACTCTGGCAGAAGCACCGAGGCTGTTTACTCCATCATTACTTCTCCTGATGGAGGGGTTCGTGTCATTACACACCGTCTGCTCTCTAATTCTCCTCCTCCGACCACATCGGAGGACACACATCCGTGTTACATCTCAGTTACAGACACGCATCTCGTATAGCTACACGCTGCTCATCAAAATGACCGAGGATGGATGATGACCTTGTGCATTTTACGCTCAGGTCACCTCGTGCGAAAAAACGAGCGAATCGGGCAAACAACAAGTGCTCAAGTGTCTCTGATCTCTCTCTCTCTGTCAGACAGTCTCCACATTGCCACCTTGGGTGTGTATATATGCAACAGCCTCCTCTCTGCAACCATGCGAGGCTTTTTTTTTTTTAGTGAAAGGCAATAACAGAAACCATCCCAGCAGTTAACCATGAGCTTTGTTGGAAATGACCCCCAGCATCATTACTTGACATCAACATGACACACTCAAGGGCATCTGGCAAACCAACGCGAGAGCTTTGAACTACACACACACACACACACAGAGAGAGAGAGAGAGAGAGAGAGAGAGAGTCTGGATGATTAAAACCACCGATGGCCGCTCAAAAAAAAAAATCTTTTTGCTCACCTTTGCTGTTATCTTCTTCTCTGTTGAGATGCATGACTTCTTCTTCTTCTTACCATGTACTCATTTAGGCTGTTCTTGTGGTGGCAAAAGCTACGCTCTTTTTTTCCAGAGAGTTCTCTCAAGATCAACTCTTATTCCAATGATTGGATTTGTGGGGTCCTCCTCTTGGTTTATTGTCTTATTGTTCGGCTGGCTGGCACGCATGGACGCGCCTGCACTTGTGCGTCCTCTCCTCCTCTTGTTGTGCTGGATGGAGCAGGTAGTCTAGGTGATGCTCTCTCTCTCTCTCTCTCTCTCTCTCTCTGTGACTTTCTCCCTCTCTGTCTGTCTGTCTCTGTCTCCTTTTCCTCTCTCAGTCCAGAGTCGTTCAGAGGGATGGATGGATGGTCGCAGCAGCAGAGGTTTCAGGGAGGAGACGGGCGGGGTGACGTGAAGTAAATCTGTAGGAGGTCGTCTAGATACTCAGCTGATGGAGGAGAGGAATCCTCAGTGCTTCTGACCGATTCATCAGAGGTTCCGGAGAAACACGTCCACTCCGAAACGACACATTAATGAACAGCTCATGATGGCAATTCAACAGGAAATACATTTTCATATGCGTAACTCTTATTTCCATATTGGCCATTATCACTCATCTTTACAACAACAAAAAAACGCCTATATGGCCATGAAATACAGCTTTCAACTGATTATCATCCATATTATCACAGATTATCATCCAGATTATCACAGATTATCATCCAGATTATCACTGATTATCATCCAGATTATCACTGATTATCGTCCAGATTATCACAGATTATCATCACAGATTATCATCCAGATTATCACTGATTATTGTCCAGATTATCATCCAGATTATCGTCCAGATTATTATCCAGATTATCATCCAGATTATCATCCAGATTTTCACTGATTATCGTCCAGATTATCATCCAGATTTTCACTAATTATCATCCAGATTTTCACTGATTATCATCCAGATTATCATCCAGATTTTCACTAATTATCATCCAGATTTTCACTGATTATCATCCAGATTATCGTCCAGATCTTCACTGATCATCATCCAGATTATTTTCCAGATTATCATCCATATTATCATCCAGATGTTCACTGATTAGTACATTTTTCTTGGTGGGGCTGTGCCACATCCAATCAATTTCAGCAAACATCCTGATATGATTTAATGCTAAAAAAAGTGAAGGTATCAAAAACACATACAACTTTGCAGTTAAATAATTAACAATTATTTTATTCCAACTGGAAGAGTAAATAATGCTTTAAAAAAAAACACAACAGTATAAAATGTACTCAGTGGTGGAATGTAACTAAGTACTTAAATACAATTTTGAGGTAATTCTACTTTACTTGAGTATCTCCATGTTCTGCTACTTTCTACGTCTACTCAATTACATCTCAGAGGGAAATATTAGACTTTTTACTCCACTGCATTTATCTGACAATTTTAGTTACTTTACAGATACAGATTATTAATACAAATTATAATCACATTACAATCAAATTACACATATTACTGGGTGCATTCCATATTTAAAACACAAATATTGACAATTTGTATAATTTTTATTATTAGTAGTAGTAGTAGTAGTAGTAGTAGTAGTAGTAGTACACTGTAAAAAAATGTAAAATAACGGACATTTTCCTGCAGAAAATGCCTGTTACTGTCCGTTAATTAACATAAATAAACTGTAAAAAAAAACAGTAATTATCTTCATATAATTAGCCTTTATTGCTGTAATTTTACAAGAAATATTTTACTTTTAACATATATTTATTGTTAGAATAGTCATATACCGTAAATCTAAGACCATTTACATATAAATCACAAATGAAACATGTAATTTTACGTTGCAAAAGTCCAAATTTACATTAACTCAGAAGTTTTGCAAAGAGATGTGTATTCTTACAAGAAATATTTTTAGAATGCCATGAAATCCTTTTCTTCTAACATAAATCAATTGTTAAAAGAGTCATAAACCTCTAAAAAACTGAATAATTATCTTTAAAAATTATCAAGAAAAGCTTAAATGCAGATAATTACGATTGTTTCTGTCATTTTGAAATACAGACAAAAAATGTAAAATTTCTTGAAAAAAAAAGTAAAAAAAAATGATTTTTTTTTTTTTACAGTGTAGTAATGTTTTTGTGTGTGACTCCCTAGCGTCCTCTATAGGCCGGCCGCCACTGGGCTGCACCCTTTGATAATAATAGTGGTAATTATGACAGATATTATATTAATGTGTTCATTATAGGAGCTGCTCTGTGACAGGAAAAGAGCGCATGCATGTTGAAAGCAGAAGTGTTGAGAAACTGCTGGTAATGTGAGCATAAATGTCATTTTTCCCACCATCAGTCGTCATCATCAATCACCCGTTTACCGGTGGAGTCAATAATCAATGATATCCACGCGTGCATCTCTGCGCATATAGAGATGCCCTTTTTACGCACAACCTTGCCGAAGTTGTAGTCTACACGTTTCTCTCTCTCGCTCACGTTTTGAGCCTCTATCAATCTTTTTTTCATTAGTGTCAGTGTCACGAGCAGCCTGTCTGTGTGCTGTCATTATGACCATCATGCCATTACAGCCAAAAGGCCCATATACAGTCGATAAGGCACATTTACTCACCATTCACGTTCACCCAGAGTCATGCGCCTCACATGGCTCACTGGCGGTCTCTAGTGTCACACATCAATCAGTGGCAGATCATTCCTCCACAGCTATTAGTGTAGGCTTTTAAATATACAAGATAGATCAAGGTAATGGTCTATTTAATACTTTTTTAAAACCTTTTTACAGATGCGTTTTTCTAACGTTTGACTAATAAAACTAAATGTAAAATGTGCATGTGAATAGAATATAATAGAATAGAAAGCTTTATTGTCATTGTATTAAATACAACGAGATTCACAGTTGCCACTTCTGGTCAGTGCTTTAAAACAAATACTTGACAAGACTAAACGAGGCAGATAAAAAATATAACAAGTAAAACACACACAGTTATAAAGCAAATAAAACAGGTAAAGTAGATGTAATGAATACATATAAACAGAAGTGTTACACTAGAGGTATAAAATATAAAAATGAATAAAATGTAAACAAAGGTAGTTGCACTTTAGGTGTATATTGCATCACTGATATTGCACAGACAAATGTATTTTACATTCAGTGTATTAATATTAATATTGCAGAGATTTATTGTTTGTTCAGTGTCCGTATGGCCCAGGGAAAGAAACTGTTCGCAAGTCTGGAGGTGCGGGCTTTCATTGACCTGTAGACCCTGCCAGAGGTCAGCAGGTCACTGGCAATTAAAGGAGAAGGGTATTATGTAACAAAACATGCTTATGCATATGAATGATGATGCATGTAATATATCACAGGAGATTTAGTGACAAGGAATTATTTTCAAATACATCCTTACCATTTGTTTCACTTTGAACTACGCTGTGGTAAATATACCTAATATATCAGTGGCACAAAAATGACTTCTATCAAGCTGGATAGAAATTCTTCTCCATCTTCACTTATTATTTTACATCTATCTACTCCATACAACATCTAGTATAACTTCCACCTTCTATTCCTATTTCTTGGTTTCTGCATTCAAATATTCTAGGGTGTTACTTGTCCTCAGTTATGACAAGTAAAAACTCCCTAGAATACTATTATTGTATAATAATACTATAGAGCACAATGAAATGAGGACATGAGTTAGCACTTCATGTTCTCTCGTCTGGAAATCAGTGGGTTTTTAGTTAGATGCCTGAAATAAGGTCTGTGGTTAACACAAGCTGAAGAGATTTTAACATTTTATTCTACGACATAAAATCCATCAGTAAATATCCCACTCGAGAATTTTGCTTTAGCTTTTTACTTCTGGTGATTGCATTCACACTTCAAGAATCATAAAAGTGGTGTTCATTTGTGGATATTATCTTGCTGAACAAAACGTGTAAGTATCATGAATGTGTGTCTGCCTCAGAGTTTATATTCTGCAGTAATCCAAAACCCAGTGGAAAAATCCCATTGGCTTTTTGTTGAGGGAACCCAGGGCAAAGTTAACTTCCTGGTTGGCCTACAAAAATACATAATCCCTGGAGCAATCTATTATTAGACTCTAAGAATAGAGGGTGTCACATGTGGTACCAGCCAATTCTCATTCCCAGGGCGTCAAATACCAACGCTATGACACAACCATTGGCGTTACATACTGAAGCTTAAGGTGCACTTTAACATCGGTATGAGACGCACCGGGCTTTCCATTAACTACAATATAAACCCATCCGCATCAATATGTAACATTCAAAGAAAGTGTACCAGGAGTGTGTTGACGTATCTTTAAGAGCGAAAAGAAGGGGAGGTGGATGGATCCAACAAACACAGGGTGTTCATCCAGGAGACCGCTGTTTGTGCCCCGTGCGTCACGTTACAATCAGCTGTTCGTTTATATCCCCTGTTCACAACATCCAGTGTCATTTTCACTGTACAAACAGTAGTTTTAAGCCCAACCATGTTGTTTTTCATAAGCCTAACTATAGTGGTTTTCTTGCGTGAACCGAAGCAGCTGTTTTTGTTTACTCCACAACATTAAATACGTGTTTACTGCGACCGAATAGAGTGACACCGAGGGGTCTGACAAAGCGTCGGTATATGACGAGTTGGGATGAGAATGCATTGGTGGTACAGATTGTAAACTTCTTTGAGGCAAATTTGTGATTTTGGGCAACATAAGTTAAACTGATGTAACTTGACTTGATTAATTTCATATCTTATATTATCTTCCCTAAATTGTATTGTAAATAACTTAACAATAACTTGTTAAATAAGATCTGGAATATGACACAAAACTTAAATCTTATTCATATTGGAGCAACCTTCTTCTAGCTACACATGCAGTTAAAAACAACTATCAGAAGTGTTATATAAGGCATTGTCATCCATGCTCTTTTTTATTAAGAAAAGCTCATAGAAACATGCTTTGTGTGTCTCTATCTCTCAGTAAACTGACTGACAAAAAGGTAGTTTCAGGGAGAGATGTTGGGTTATTGTACTTTATAGCTCAGTACCAGTTCAGTGCGCAGCTATTTTAAGTCTTTGTTCCACTTCTCAGATTTCTGTCTGTCGCTTCTCTTGTGATATCACCTCTGACATCTTGTGTGATTTTTGTGCATCTGTGTAAAGTCTTCAGGTATAGCCTCGCTGGTTCTGCTTCATGGCAACCGTGGTGTGGGATCTCTTTAATCTATTGCATACACAACGCATTCATTCCTGAAAAATTATGCTCTCCCTGTGTCTCAGACATAAGACACGAACAGCTTTTCCTCTTCCAGGCTTCTCGTTGCATCAGCTCTCTTCCTCACCCTCACTTTTTTCCCTCACATTATCTTTGTGATGAATATTTATTAGCCTGTCACAGTGTCTTCTCTGAGCTCAAAACAACGCATTCATCAACGCAACTCGAGCCATGCTTTGATCCTCCAGGGATTTTTTCAGCGACGTTGCGTAATTTCTTCACAAAGATTTGCTCAGTGTGTGGGATGTTTTATTTCAAACTATAAAAGAGAGGTTCATGAGCACTCACAGATTCCAGGTAATTTTAAAGCCATTATATTGCAGCCAACTCTGTTATTGTTATAAGCATCAAAGCAACCCAGCTGAGCGAGTGCACGGTAGCCTTGGGAATAATGTGCTCTATTGTTACAGCGCATAGGCCTCAGATATGCTCAAGTCAAAGTTTGAACTAGACAACAAACAGGTGGGCCATCAACTATGAGAGCATAACTATGTGATTTTATATATCAATGTTAAGATTAGATGCACAATATTCTCTGTCATTTCCATCTTCAGACCCGATCAAGACATTTAAAGTGTCCAAACAATTTAGTTTTTTCCAGAGTGTCATTACGTCTTCCTCCAGGATCTTCTGCACGTGTTTTAACTCTGACAAATGATCAGCATTTCATTTCATAGTGTAGCATTTCTTCCCTATTACTTTATTTAACATTTATATCTGCAGTACAGCTTTGTGCCACATGAGGGTGTCTGAATGATTGTATTGTTCTGATAATTGCAGTCTACTTATAACACTGAATCTAGTTAAGGCTGTCAATTGATTCAAATATTTAATCACATGATTGTTCATGATTAATCACAAATTAATCACATATTATATTTTTATCTGTTCAAAATGTACCCTAAAGAGAGATTTGTCAGTTATTTAATACTCTTATCAACATGGGAGTGGTCAAATATGCTGCTTTATGCAAATGTATGTATATATTTATTATTTAAAATTAGTTAACATCACAAAACAATGACAAATATTGTCCAGAAACCCTCACAGGTACTGCATTTAGCATAAAAGATATGCTCAAATCAAAACATGGCAAAACTGCAGCCCAACAGACAACAACAGCTGTCAGTGTGTCAGTGTGCTGACTTGACTATGACTCTCCCAAAACTGCATGTGATTATCATAAAGAGGGCATGTCTGTAAAGGGGAGACTCGTGGGTACCCATAGAACCTATTTTCATTCACATATCTTGAGGTCAGAGGTCAAGGAACCCCTTTGAAAATGGCCGTGGCAGTTTTTCCTCGCCAAAATTTAGCTCAAGTTTGGAGCATTGTTTAACATCCTTTGCAACAAGCTAGTATGACATGGTTGGTACCAATGGATTCATTAGGTTTAATAGTTTCATATGATGTCAGTATCTTCAAACTAAACTGAGCACGCTACAGTCTTCGAAAGATTGATTGCGTCAATGTGTTAAAGAAATTAGTGGAGTTGAAACGAATTTGTGGTAACGCGTTATCGCGTTAACTTTGACAGCCCTAAATCTATTAGAAATTACCTTCT
Organism: Sebastiscus albofasciatus; assembly: GCA_916701655.1. Taxonomy (NCBI): domain Eukaryota; kingdom Metazoa; phylum Chordata; class Actinopteri; order Perciformes; family Sebastidae; genus Sebastiscus; species Sebastiscus albofasciatus. The sequence continues at coordinate 2,538 of CAKAOI010048357.1, read as the reverse complement.
GTTTGTTTTGCTGATGAGAGGAAAAATACGAGAGCCTGTTAAATCCACCTGAATGCATTTAGTTGGTCTCATTTATAAAGTATTCAACATGTGCAAATGTTTTCAATAACACGTGCATAAAACAAAGTTGTGATTTATCAAACGTATATCTCTTCAAAATGTCTGGTTTACCAATTCAAGATAATATATAAGGTGATGCGGAAATGGTAAAATGGTCAGAAATGTTCATTTATGGGCAAATTCGCTCTTCTCACGATTTACAGATAAGGCATAGTGTGAATTAGGTCACGATGGTTTGTCATTTTTGGGGTCCCCAGAAAAAAACACTGAGGGAAACACCGATCTAGTGGCCTGTGACATCTCCTCCTCTCTCCTCCTCGGTAATTTTAGGATTGCAAGCTGTTTCTTATGTCGTGTTTTTTATTTGAAATCTGACAATGAAGTGCAATCCAATGTCTCCAAAAGAGAAAGGACCTATTTCTGTAGCTTCTCCTGATGGATGACGAAGACAAGATTTGTCAGTTGACACATTGGTGCCAACACAGTACAGTGAACTTGCGGTGATAAAATACATGAGCATGATTTTCAATTAAACACAATCAGCACAACAATAGAAGACGGATTTCCATTCTTCTATTGATGAAGAATGTGAATTAGCTAAATGATAATTCTGGCTCAGGGAAATGCAACCCTTTCAGTGAAGTGTTTAGTGCTTTGTACTGTGTTGCTGTGAGTCATTGACAGTTGTATCAAAACTATTTAACAAGTGTTTTTGCAGTCTGTCATGTTTCACAAAACAAAATGTGTATGTATGTATATATGATATGTATGATATGTGATCTGAAATTGATGCTGATGTCCACCGTTCCACTGTAGAACTGTGCTTTACAATACTAATTACCTAAAGCATGATAGTATATAAATCTTACCAACGTTTAAAATCTCCTCTCTAACATTAAGTGTTCGTTAAATCCAGGTCACCAAAATGGGATGTGGTTGGGGGAAAACTGTGGGAAAGAAAAATCATGCAAATGCAGAGGTATTTCAACTATCGAGCGGAAACTGTCAGACGAGATTGTTCTCTGATGAAAAGAAAACCTCTGTTTAAAAGCTCGGGGAGCTGGTTCAACATCACAGCTGCACAAAGAGCAGCTTCAGCGAGGGTGTGATAAGAGGCTTAGAGAGTACAGACAGGTCGGTGCTGCCAATCAAGCTGCAGTTCCACTGGGTTAGTGAACGGTCATCATGGATATTAATGTGCGCTCTGCACGTCACTTGTTTATTCAGAGTTGCTAAACGAAACATGCCACTGACTCGTCTATAGAACAACGGTATAATGATGATATCATTCAATGAGATGATATCTTGTATGTAGTATGTGGTCTTTCTCTAAATATTTTGTTCCTTCTTACACAATATCCTTGGGTTCGACAAAATTTGATTTTCAGGATCATAATTAAGTTTTGGTTTTCAAGATAAAAAGTATTAATTTTTTCACCCCAAAATATGTTATGTTTTAAAAGATGATTTGAAGCTTTCCATTATTACATAAAATAAAAGAAGAGTGGCAGAATAACCAACCCGTTCTGATTCCCAGGGCGTCAAATACTGACGTTTTTGTCACAGCCATCGGTTTTCGATACTGCCGCACAAGGCACCCTTTCGCGGCGGTAGGAGACACACCAGTCTTTCCATTAACTACAATTTAAACTGATTCACCGTAACAGTAAACGCTGAGAGAAAGAGCTGTGGTGATGTAGTTTAAAGAGCAAAAGAGACACACACAGGGGGAGGGTGGAAGGTGGATGAGTCCTACAAACACAGGGTTTTCATCCAGGAGACCGTTATTCATGTCCCGTGTGTTAAGTTTCACTTTTACTTTACAATCACCTGTTCGTTCGTGTCCCTGTTCACAATATCAAGTCACATTTTCACTGTAAAAAGTCTGTTATTTTAAGCCCAACCATGTTGTTTTTTGTGGTTTTGCTGCCTAATCCTAAACAAGTATTTTTGCTTAATTCACAACATTAAGCACGTTGTTTACATGCGACCAAAAAGTGATGCCGAGGGGTCTGACAAAGTGCCTAAATAAAATTAAAAAAAAAAATAGTAATTTTATGATTTAGACATCAAGTCGAGAATGTTAAAATATATAAAGGAGGAATGTTAATTTGAATATATTAGCTTTTGCAGTCAATTGTATTAGTGATACACAGTCCACCATCTGACAACATAGTGAGACCATTATGTGTATGTCTATAAACAGAGCTTTGCTTTTGAAATTTAAAGTTATTATAGTTTCCATGTTCTTATCATTGAATTATGATGTTGTTTACTACTGTCCAGTGTTGTCACTACTGCATTATGTTTGTTCAATCATCTATTCAGTAATGGGTTTTCTCTGGGAGATGGAGCAATGAAGAACTGATATTGGAGTCATTATATTGGACTTAATATATTAAAATGAAGATGATATTGGACTTATACTATTACTATATTAATGAACATATTTAGCTCTTATTGCACCCCAGGGGGATT
>CAKAOI010048355.1:0-11221 GCA_916701655.1 Sebastiscus albofasciatus | reverse complement strand
TCCTCCTCCTCCTCCTCCTCCTCCTCCTCCTCCTCCTCATTGTGATCTTTTCATCAGGCTCACATCATCTAACATCGTCCATCATTTATCACCTCGATCATCTCTGAGAGGAAGAATCAGGAAACCTGCAGCCGGTTTCTGCTGTTGCCTTTAACCTCCTCCGATCTAACAGCTGTTTAATAACACGCTGTTTATTAATGTAATAATAACTATCATCTATTAACAGCTGTTTAATAACACGCTGTTTATTAATGTAATAATAACTATCATCTATTAACAGCTGTTTAATAACACGCTGTTTATTAGTGTAATAATAACTATCATCTATTAACAGCTGTTTAATAACACGCTGTTTATTAATGTAATAATAACTCTATCATCTATTAACAGCTGTTTAATAACACGCTGTTTATTAATGTAATAATAACTATCATCTATTAACAGCTGTTTAATAACACGCTGTTTATTAATGTGATAATAACTCTATCATCTATTAACAGCTGTTTAATAACACGCTGTAACGACGTGTTTATTAATGTGATAATAACTCTATCATCTATTAACAGCTGTTTAATAACACGCTGTAACCACGTGTTATTAATGTAATAATAACTCCTATGAAGACGCATTTTATAATATTATAACTGTATTTTACCATAAAAACCACAGAAGTTAAAGTTATCATAGACTTTTATCTGATTATTTTATATTGTGTGTGTTATAAACCATTTATTATAAATGATAAACGGGGGAGTTATAGTCGCTAACATACAGATTAAAAACGCTTTTATCATTAAAACAGAAGCACTGAGGAGGTTTTGGTTTGAAACGTCCAACAGAACTCAGATGTACCTACAAAATACCCACGTGTTCGTCTCCACTGTAATATAAACGCATATCTATATATAGATATACGTTTATATATCTATATAGATATGCGTTTATATATCTCTATATATCTGCTATTAATCATCTTCTCATTCTTTTCCTTCTGTATTTTAGATCTGAGTTCCTTTGACCACTAAACAGTCTGATGTTTCATAACGTCAGTTTTCACTTTGAAATGAAGCAATAATCCTCAAATATTCTGCTGAACTGGTTCAATCTGTAACTAATATATATATATTATATTATATTATATTATATATATTCTATATATATTCATCACTGAGTTCTCTTTATGTTCTCTAATAACCGGTGAATCGTCGTGTCGATAAAACGTCAGAAAACAGATACGTGACGTCGTTTCATCCTAAACCTGAAAAATATAAAACAGGGAACAACCGGTGACCTGAGAGACGTCGAGTTTAATAAACGACTACAACGATTAAAAAGAAGCTGAATATTTTCTGTTGATGGATCCAGGTCTGAATATTTAACTCAGTTTTCTGCTTTGAGCAACATTTTCTTTCTTTCTGTGACAGAAACCAAAACATTAATTAGTCTCTGTGTTTAGTGACCAGACGAAGAATAAGGAGGAAAAGGATGATGATTATTATTATTATTATTATTATTATTATATATATATATATTCTCTCTCTCTATATATATATATATATATATTATTATTATATATATATTATATTATATTATATATATCATATATATTATATCATATATATTATATTATATTATATATATATTATATATATATTATTATATATTATATATTATATATATTAAGTGCATTTTATTTCAGTCGTCATGTTTTCTTCTGTGTTTCTGTCGTCCGTCTAAACGCTGACTTGATGTCAGTTTTTTCTGCAAAATGAAGCAAAAATCCTAAAATCTCTTCTCCCTGTGAAGAATCCCAACTATAATGTTAATAATAGACTTTATTTTAAAATCCCTCCCAACATGGGACCCTTTACCGTTTTATTTTGAAAGGCTTAAGACCCCTGAATGAGGCAGGCTCGTTAATCTTTACACGTGAACATCCACAAATCGGTTTATATTTCAAAGCGTGGATTTATGTCTTTTCCGTTGTGAAATGTTAAATGTTAATCTGTATGTATGTTTTATTTGATTCATTTGTGTTTACTGTTTTTTTAAATGTATTCATCATTTTATTTATTGATTAATTTAATTATAAATAATTATTCCGTGTGTATATAAGTAATATAAGTATGTTAAATATCTGTGAATAATATTCTTTATATACCTGAACATCCACAAATCTGTTTATATTTCAAAGCTTGTATATGTATGTTTTATTTCATTCATTTGGTGTTTTCTGTCTTTTTAAAATTTCTTATTTATTTATTTTTTCATATTTATTTATTAATTATTAATCATTATTTATAATAAATTATGTGTTATTTGATTTTTTGATTTTTTGATTTATCTGTTTTTTTTTGTTAATTTACATTTTTTTTCATCTTACTACTGAATTTTGAACAATTACTCCCCGTGTATATAGTTTATTATACGTTATTATACATTATTACGCGTTATTTTAGGGAGAAAGTGAAAATGTTTTATGTTAAATATCTATGAATAATATTCAACTTTATCTGTGTTGCACTTTCCAAAACAAGGAAATAAAACGGAGATAAATGAATATTAAAACATGATAGTGGAATACTGAGGTGATAAAAACAAGCATGTGTATAAACAGAAATGTGATATATATATGTATATATGTTAAATATATATATATATATACACATTTCTATGTTCACATGATACAGACACACATTATTAATTATAAACACTATTGATCGAGGCCACACAGCGAGAGGTGGATCATCAATATCCTGATCACACACACACATGCACACACACACACACACACACACACGCACACACACACACATGCACACACACTGACAGGAAGTGGTCATAAATAATGAGGCGAACCGCCGTCAGCGCGGCCTCCTCCACCTCCTCCACCTCCTCAGACATTGAACATGACATAATACGCTGTAATAAAACAAAAGCTTCACTTCATGAATCTGCATGATTTATATGGAGGCTCCGGGACGACTATCAGCGTCATGAATATGTAAAAACATGGAGGCGTAATTATAATTTATTCTCCTGTGATGGAGGGACTTAATCACTAATTGGTTTCCTGTTTCTGTGCCGGCTCTCTGCTCATTAAGACCTTTCTGTTAATGAACTCAACCTTTTTATTCTGCTTTTAATTGTAACAAATAAAAAGCTCGCTGCCTTTAACAGGAAGTATCTAAACGGGAGGTTGACCGCGGCGGCGAGGAGGAGGCGAGGAGGAGGCGAGGAGGAGGCCGTAATCTCATTCAGTCCTCCCACATCATCATTCCAGCCGGCCTCGTCTTCCTCCTCCTCTTCCTCCTCGCACACCTTCCCGGCTCTGAACAAACAGATACCTGTCAGGTGTGAAGAATAGCGGCGCTCCTTAACGAATGCCTCATTCTCTGTGGATTATTTACTTTTAATGGGCGGGGGGGGGTGAGAAAAGCACTTAATATGTGCTCACACGAGGCGTGATGTATGGGGTCACGCTAACAGCAGTGGCACCGCCCCGGGCCGCTCGCTGGAGATAAATCTAGGAGGCGGTGGCGGTGGCGGTGGCGGTGGCGTTGGCGGCTGCAGGCGCTGCTCTCAGGTTTACTGCAGGCCGCTCTATTAGACGGCTGCCGTCCCCGAGGAGCTCCTGTTATCATTTAGGAGGCCGGAGGGCAGCGGGGGGGGGATCCTTATAGACACCACGGAGTCAGAGGGACTTCCTGCATATCAATCAGCACAACAACATGTTGTGATGGATTTCAGGTTAATATGAAGGTCGCGGTTGGTTTTATCGTCTCCTGAAACACGAACGCAGATCCGTTTTAACGCCACCAATTTATTTGACGTAAAAACGCAACTCATGATTTTTAGGTTGTAGCGGCTCAGTTTTAAAGCTTTCATTAATTAAATCAGCTTCCTTTAATGAATAGAACCTGTCACGCGTTGCTGCAGTGAAAATGTTGTTTTTGAAAGGCTAAACGCCAACAAATCGGGATTAAAGCAGAATATTTTGTTAGATAAAATAATGTGGGAATTTTGAAAATGATTACGTCGACCTTTTCTCAATACATTTAGAAATAAAACACCCTGGAGTTATTGGAAATACCTGGTTAAGGTTCTTAAAGTTAACGCAAATTCATTTTAACGCCACTAATTTATTTAACATATCAACACAACGTGTGATTTTTAGGTTGTATCGGCTCAGTTTTAAAGCTGAGTGAAGATACTGGTTTCATAGTAAACTAGAGAACCTGATGGATCCATCGGTACCAACCAGGTCAGACCAGCTGGTCATGAAGGGGTTAAATAACGCTCCAAACTGACACTAAATGACGTCATAGTTACTATAATGACGTCATAGTTTCTATAATGACGTCATAGTTTCTATAATGACGTCATAGTTTCTATAATGACGTCATAGTTTCTATAATGACGTCATAGTTTCTATAATGACGTCATAGTTACTATAATGACGTCATAGTTTCGATGCACAGCAAGTGATTTTATTTTAAAGATTTAACGATGCTCCTACTGTCTATGAAACTTTATGAATATAACTGACAATGACATGCTAACATGCTAATCAAACTGAAAGTGGACATCGAGAGGACGTCAAACTGAAAGTGGACATTGAGAGGACAACAGCAGGATTTTGGACATTGTGGACGTTATAAATGACTCCCTTGCTGTGAGACAGCGTTGGTGGATGAAATATGTCCCCTCTTTAGACGCAGCTCCTCCCTGACAGGACGTATATGGACGAGGACACGGGGATTTAAATGGTGCCGTTTATTTGCCGTTTGGTGTTATTAATATTCATGATCAATCATCGGCACAGAGCCACCGGTTGTATGTTTTATGATGGTTATTAATGACGACCTGAGCGCTTACTTCTCCCACTCATACAGCCCTGAACTCTTAATGATCAAAAGTATTAATTCCCACAGTATTCCATTATTAATATCCTGGATGGAGATAAAAAGTAATATTAATGTAAGGCCAACATAAAGACGGAGTCATTATTTAAGTCCTGTCATCGTTTGTCTTCTTTAAATACCGCGGTGATAAGGCTTGATTTTAATTTAAATAAAGACATTCATTTCTGTAATGCTGAGTAATCAGAGCAATATTTAGCAGTTTAAGTGAAAAGCTTGTTAGATCGATCATAAATCTTTTCAGGAATTACCGGTTATGGATCACCTCTGATTACAGTCCTGTGATCTGCTGTAGTTGTTGTCAGAGCTCTGATGATCTCACACTGAACAGAGCGTCTACAGCACGAGGCCGGATTTACACCGGATTTAAGAAAACTGTTTCTATTTACCTGAAACACAACGAGAGGATTCTGTCTCTTTAATGAATCTGGTCCCTTCCTGTGGTAATAACGGAGTACATCATCACTAGCAGCACTAACACTACTATTAGAGAAATGGGATCAAGCTATTCCAGTCGGATGAAGATGAAATTTGATTCCAGACAAAAAGTTTCTGTCCTTTAAATTCACAAGATGAACCAACAACATGTTTACCTCGAGAGTCAGAGAAGGAGTCGGATCACAAACACCGGAGATAATTAACATCAACACAGAAATACTGCAAAGATCAACCGAATACAGACGACACACGACTCCAGAACTAATACAGAATAAGATATTTACAAAAAGGATTTGTTGATCCTCATCATATTACTGCCAGTTTTTATCTTGGTTGCATAAATTATTATCTTGTTAACGCAAATTATCGTGATGTTAACAGTTTTTATCTTAACCCAAATTATCATGATGGTAACGCAAATTCTAATCATGTTAACACAAGTTTTTATCATGTTAACGCAAATTATTATCTTGTTAACCCAAATCATCATCATGTTAGCACACGTTTTTATCTTGTTGGCACAGTTCTGGTTCAATAATAACTTCTATATCATCTTTTAGAGATTTGATGGGAATTGCACAGTAAGTTAATACGTGTTGTGTTATTTGGTTCCATCACAGTGACTGATGTTATTCTCCACGTCTTCATCGGTACATTTCTGAAGCTTTGAACTTGTTGATTTCTTTTCATCTTCATGTGATGAAGTTATTCACAGTTTGGATGAGACTGTCTGATTGTCTGCCTTTTATATTACATGCTCTCTTTTTAAAATGCTCTCTGGATTTGTTTTTCTTAATCAGCTTTTCATTTGTATTTCATGAATCTGGACATTTACTGTTGACCTTATTTAAGGGGTTCATTTATCAGTATTTGTCTTGTGTTTGTGATTTGATTGATTTTCATGAAGATGTAGTTGTTTCATGTTGTGAATCTGCTGAAATGGGACTAAATGGGACTAAATGGGACTAAAGTGTGAATTATTTCTCATGATTTCATTTTGGACAAGACGTGTATGACGTTGAATGGAGATGATCCGGAGACGGCGAGCTGCTACCTGTTGTGAGGCTGCTGCAGTAAACAGCGTTTCATCAGAGACGAGAGGGAGGCGGCAGCACTTGTTGACGGCGAGCGGCGGGGGGATGAATCACTTGATTATGCGGCGGGGGCCGTGCACTCGGAAAATGAGAAGCGAGGCCTCAGCCAACACACACCCAGCTGCCTCCCGATCATCCTTTTAATAACCTGTAATATCGTGGCAGGAGGTTTCTGCCAGGCTGAACCTGATTGATGGGCTCTCCGATGAGACATTACAAGTGCAAGCTAGATTGACCAAACAAGCAAACATACAAATTATTAAAAAAGGAGGGGTTACCCTCTGGACCCCGGGAGGAAAGTGAATAACCTTTAGTTAAGATGATACCGTTTTCCAAGTGCAATTTATAGTCTATTGACTGGAGAAACTGTCTTTTCAGATATGCGGAAATTGTCTTACATTGCAGATGAGATCTGTCGCTTGACACCGGATTCTGGGGCCAGGGCGACAGCAAATATCACATTAGCTGCCCGGGAGCCGGAGAGATGATATCAGACTGTTTCAGCTCTGAACAAACACAACCACATATCATCCATCCATCTCCCGCACAGCCTCCTCCACCTCCTCCACCTCCTCCACCTCACCACACACACACCGGCCCAGTACACCCGGCACCGATGAGTCCCTACCTGTCCACGGATGTCCAGTCTTAACGCTCGCAGGAAGAACGCCATCCTTTATGTAGAAGGTAAGGCTGTGGAGATCGGGGGGTTCGCGTCCCGTCACATACCTGCAAATAAAGTCCACCTTTTTATTAACAGCAACACGACCTCTCCCTTTAACACAGCGTCTGATCCCAACATAGTTTATCTGCAATAATCACGTTACCGTCGCGTTAACTTATTATATTGTGAGCACATAACGTACTGTATGAATGTTGTTCACGATCCAGGTCGTCTGTGAAAACAGATATCCTGTTCACACCCAGCTCCGTCCCTGCACGGCTTCTGGGGCCTAAAACGCTTTTCTAAACATTTTCAACGCATGACGTGATGTTTTCAGGAGGTTTTGACGTGATGTTTTCAGGAGGTTTTGACGTGATGTTTTCAGGAGGTTTTGACGTGATGTTTTCAGGAGGTTTTGACGTGATGTTTTTAGGAGGTTTTGACGTGATGTTTTTAGGTTTTGTTTGCAGTAAAATTGCAGGAGAAGCTGAAGATTGCACAAATTAGTTGCAATTATTTTTGTGTTGTTTAATTCATCAAATGTTAGAGCTGTGAAAGTTAACGCGATAATAACACGTTCACGCAAAATCGTTTTAACGCCACTCATTTCTTTAACATATTAACACAACTCATGATTTTTAGGTTGCAGCGGCTCTGTTTTAAAGCTTTTCTTTATTAAATCAACTTTCCTTAATGAATAGAACTTGTCAGTGCGTTCCTCCGCAGGCTGCAGTGAAAACATTGTTTTTGAAATGCTAAACGCCAACAAATCTGGATTGAAACAGAATATGTCGTTAGATAAAAAATGAGAATTTTGAAAATGATTACATCGATCTTTTTTCAATTAATTTAAAAGTAAAACGCCCTGCAGTCATTGGAAATATCTGGATCAGGACTGTCGAAGTTAACGCGATAATGATAATAATGCGTTAACGCAAATTCGTTTTAAAGCCACAAATTTATTTAACGTATCAACACAACTTGTGATTTTTAGGTTGTAGCGGCTCAGTTTTAAATATTTATGCACAAATTGTCTTGTTCTCCAAAAAGATATTCAAAATCCAAATCTTGTGCAAATAAAATGATATATTTTTTGAGATGTGAATCTTCTTTGCAGAGGATCATTATTTTATTTGTGTCAGAAGTTGTGATCTTGTTTGTTATGTTTTTGCGCATTAAATCCACATCTTGTGCAGATATTGTAGAATTGTAAAAACGCTGGCGTTGGACGTATTTCAGGATTCATAGGATCATCCAGTATCGATCGGGTTGCACACACACACACACACACACACACACACAAGCACTTGTTCACAGTCAGACAATCCCACTGATTAGAGGAAGAAATCCGGCTTTTTGTAAGAGAGTTTACACTCAAGTGGCGTTTCTCATTACGTCTCGGCCAGGATGTTTTGACAGCGAGGGATCCTTCACTTGCCACTCAAGTCTATCAATGTCAGCAGCGGGGCTCAGCCACACACCCATATATTTGGATTAAACAGTCAGAGTCATTACAGCGAATGTTATTGACCTTTTAAGATACAACTTTAATAGCTTTTCTCTCCCCTCCCCGTCCGTCTCGCTGTGAGACACCAGCGGCTGCCGTGCTGATGAAGTCCCCCTCAGGGTTTGCCTGGAATTGGAATCAAATACTTTAGATCCCCTCTTCCTCGGAGGTAATGCCGCCGGCTTTGTGGCAGAGAAAGGAGAAATTAAAGGAAAAGCACACAATGAGAATGAGGAGCAGGCGATCGGGATTACCAGACAGGACACTCATTTTCCAGTGGCCAGCCAAGAGAGACTGAGCCGACGGGGGGACGAGACCTACCGGGGCGGCTTTAAGGTGTCGCAGCGTTTCAGCTCTGACAACCACGGGAGGTGTGCCGCTGCAAACGGCTCATATTAAATCCAGAAATACAGACATTAGGAAATAAATAACCACAGGAATATATGGAGGAGCATCTTTAAATCAACCAGGAAGTGGAGAAATAATTCAATAGCTTCATAAAAATAGGGCTGATATCGTTTGATGAGATGGAACGATTACAACCTTTACACAACGGCTCAGAGATGAGGTAAAGATCAGGTTCACTGTGAAAGGGTCAGCTGATATGGAAACCTTCTTGAGTCGTGTCGATGCCCGAGGCTCAGAGAACTTTGTGTCTGAGGAGAGTTTGGTATTTTTATAGTTTTTTTTAGGGCTGTCAATCAATTAAAATATTGAATCGTGATTAATGGACACAGTTTTTATCTGTTCTAAATGAACCTTAAAGGAGATCAGTCCAGTATTTAATCCTCTCATCAACATGGGAGTGGACTAATATGCTGCTTTATGTAAATGTATGTATATATTTATTATTGTAAATCAATGACCAACACAGATCAATGACAGATAATGTCCAGAAACGCTTCACTACAAGCTAGTATGACATGGTTTCATCAGGTTTTACAGTTTACTATGATACCAGGATCTTCTAGCTAAAAATCACAAGTTACGTTAAAGTGGCGTAAAAATGATTTTGCATTAACGCATTATTTCGGTGTTAACTTTAACAGCCCTAATCCAAATATTTCCAATAACTCCAGGGTGTTTTATTTTTTTAATTTATTGAGAAAAGATCAAAGTAATCATTTTCAAAAATTCTCATTTTTTTTAATCAAACAAAATATTCTGCTTTAATCCCGATTTGTTGGCGTTTAGCCTTTCAAAAACAACATTTTCACTGCGGCCTTTCACTGACAAGCTATATGGATTAAAGAAAGCTGATTTAATAAATAAAGGCTTTAAAACTGAGCCGCTACAACCTAAAAATCACCAGCTGTGTTTAAACGTCAAAGAGATTAGTGGCGTTAAAATGAATTTTGCGTTAACACATTATTATCACGTTAACTTTCACAGCCCTAGTTTTGTTTTTACTTTTGATGTGGGGAACCGATGTGAAACTAAATATGAATCATAGCAGAGTCTTTGTACGTACTTTAAAACGTGTCTGGAAGTTTGACTTTATTCATACCGCGTTATGATATTTTCTTATTTATCTCTTTAATGGTGGCCGTTTGGGAGTTGCACCAGAGAGATTTGCTGTGTACAGGTGTGAGGTTAATATCCTGGCCTGTCTCAGCTCCTATTTATCATCTCAGGTGTGTTTCTGTGATGGAGGATGACTCATACGTATCGACGGCACAGCGCCGGGTCAGCGCATCATCTGTTCTCTCACTTTATATAAGAGGAGGATAATGCGATAGAACTTTTCTAAACTCGTGACCTTTTATCACGGACGAGCCCCCCAACCCCCTCGCTCACCTGTCCAAATCAGTCTTATTGTTTCTGTGCTCGTACCTGCCCCCCCCCAACATGGCAGCCATGTCCTGTTATTCACTGTCTGCAGCCATCAGCCTTTTCCAATCTCACCATCAGGGAAGTCACAGCTCTTTGTACAAGTGCCTTCAGTAATTGAATTTGCTGCAGAAATAGCGGCCTGGAAAATTTCATTTTCGCTCCCGGCGGATGTGTGTGTGTGTGTGTGTGTGTGTGTGTGTGTGTGTGTGTGGCGAGGCACATCCCTCCTTCCTAACTGATCTATTCTCTCCTCCATTTCCCAGTCTCTCTCTCCAGTCTCTCTCCAGTCGTTCCCACAGATACCGTCCCACTCCATTTTGGACTCCCCTGCTCGTCTTCATCCCTCTTCAGCCTCTCAGTCGAACGTCTCCGGACGACGTGATGATATTATAAACCGGACATCATGTTCAATGAGAACGTTTTAAAATAAGCCTCAAAAAACAACAATTAAAGGAACCATCTACAATCAACAACACCAAATCAACAAATACAGGATTTACTGCTCTTCTCATGAACTGATGATTCTTTAGGACAAAACTAAACACTGAATGACGTCTGACAGTCAACGGCAGAACAGTTATCTGATTCTCAGGTCGGAGCGGCTCATTGGAGAGCTGAAAGAGTGAAGCTCTGGTATCATAGTAAACTAGCATACTACTACTACTACTACTGCTACTACTACTACTACTACTACTACTACTGCTACTGCTACTACTACTACTACTACTACTACTACTACTACTACTACTACTACTACTACTGC
>CAKAOI010048354.1:21095-33418 GCA_916701655.1 Sebastiscus albofasciatus | reverse complement strand
TATGGTGTAACTGTGCTGTCAGTTAAGGGAAGTAAATATCGGAGATAGTTAAAATTGACTCCTGGGTGTAGCAGGCCCCTACTGATCCACATCTATGAGGCTGATAACGCTGATAACGCTGATAGTCCAACCAGCTGTCTGTTCTCGGGTCCCTTTCAGATCAGGAACTTCTTTTTTGAACATTTATTTATGCATGTTGAGTCCATATTGGTTGAGACCTCTAAACTCTACGACCTTCCTGTAAACCGTTAAGTAGCAGTAAAGCCTGGAGTTATAGCTTTAACAAACACGCCTGTAACTGTGTGTGCTGCGGTTCGATGGATGTTCAGCTGGTTTATCAGTCCGCCTTTAATTTTCACCTCTTCAGGGAGCTCCGACAGAAAACCTCTTTTATCACCTGCAACATGCGACGGACGTTATATATATATATATATATATATAGATAGATATCTATCTATCTATCTATATATATATATCCCACTTAATATATATAAATATATATATATTTTTATATATATATATTTATATATATATACAGTGAAGGAGACGCTCGTCATTCAATAACATGAAAGTGGACGCTCACACTGCAGAGAAATAGATACACACATTCCCACATCCATTACACTCACACAATCAATGAAGACACACAGAGAGAGAGAGGGAGAGGGAGAGAGGGAGAAAGAGAGAGAGAGAGAGAGGGAGAGAGAGAAAGCCACTGGGAGTTTGATCGCCTCTCTATGTCAAATCAATGCATTCCTTATTAACAGGCTTTTTCTTCTCCTCTCCTCTTTTCTCCTCCCATCTTCTCCTCCCCATCCTCTCTTCATCCCTCTCATCTTCCTCTCCCCTTTTCTCCTCCCATCCTCTCCTCCTCATCCTCTCCTCATCCCTCTCCTCTTTTTCTCCTCTTTTTCTTCCCACCTTCTCCTCCTCATCCTCTCCTCTCCTCATCCCTCTCCTCTCCTCTTCCTCTCCTCTCTTTTCTCTCTCCTCTTTTTTTCTCCCATCTTCTCCTCGTCATCCCTCTGCCCATCCTCTCCTCTCTTTTTCCTCTCGTCTTCTCCTCCTCATCGTTTCCTCTCCTCCCGTCTTCTCTTCTCCTCTCCTCTCCCTCTCCTCTCCTCATCCCTCTTCTTCATCCCTCTTCCTCTCCTGTCTTTTCTCTCTCCCCTTTTTCCTCCCGTCTTCTCCTCATCCTCATCCTCTCCTCATTCCTCCCTTCTCCTCACCCCTCGTCTCTTCCTCTCCCCCTCATCCCTCCCTCCCTCTTCTTCCTCTCTTCTCTATCCCTCCCTCCTCTACCCCTTCTCCTCCCTCCCTCCCTCCTCCCTCCATCCCTCCCTCCCACTCCTCTGTCAGAGAGCAGATCTGCCTGAATAATTTCTTCCCCCTGGACCAGCTCTGCTCTTTAATTCATGAGCCAGAGTGCGAGTGTGTGTGTGTGTGAGTGTGTGTGTTTCTGTGCATGTGTGTGTCTGAGTGTGTGTGTGTCAGTGTGTATATCTGTGTGTGAGTGTGTGTGTGAGGGAGTGGGATTGTGTCAGAGAACATGTGTGTGTGTGTCGTTGTGTGTCAGCAAGTGAAAGAACAAAAAAGAGAGCTGGTGACAGAAAGTGTGACTCCGGCTGTGTGTGAGTGTAAGCAAGTTTTATTGAAAATGCAGAAAATATAATTGTGGTGTTTTGAGGTCTCTGCACCCCCCCTTTAGTGTGTGTGTGTGTGTGTGTGTGTGTGTGTGCATGGTGACAGTACCAACATGCATAGGCGTCTGTGCATGTGTGTGCATGTGTGTGTGATCTTCTAGAACCACAGAAAGTCTATTTTTAACTTCAGGATGAAACCGCCTCAGAGTCATTTCAAACTGACTCCTCTGAATGAATCACTTGCTTCCATTCAACATTAAGCTGCTTCCACTTCTGCTCAGATTAATCTTTTACTTCTCCTCAGAATTAATCTTTCAGCGCTTTTCTTTTCTTTTTTTTCCGAACGCTCCCAAATTAATTATTTGGTTTATTTCAGTTGTTCTAAATTGAGCCATTTAGCTGATTGCGAATCTCGACTGAAACGCTCAGATCATTAAAGCAGAGTTCATTTCAACTCTAATCAAAACAGTTTGAGTCGAGCTGCACGCCGTTCACACGAGACGTGACTGGACTTCAGAAAAAGGATGATTCCCCCCTTCATTTATTCAAAGTTTGAACCAACAGTTTATGTGTGTAAATTATCCTCCATGTTGCTTTAATAATAATAAAAAAAACACAACAGAATATTAAGACGCAGGCGTGCCCGCAAGGCTCCGGCAGGCTGTGAATGACAGCAGGTGAAATGTTCATCTGTATTGTTTTATTGGCAATAACAAGAGCCTCAGTCATGGATCTGAAACTGATTTACAGGTTTCATTTCATGCCGCAATAAATTTGTCTTTACTGTCTGAAATTCATCTGTTAATATTTCAGAAACATAGTTTATTAAGTCCTTAAATCGTAACAATTTGCTGAGCAAACGTGACACGACTCTCAACTCTAATAGTGCAGAAGAGCTTTACTGCCAGCAATCATCTGCTGCTAGGCGTAATATATATACTGTATATATATATCATTTTGGAATAAAGTCTTCATTTCTAAATTTAAATTGATCTAAAATAAAAACCATAATAGTCGGAGCATTCATTCTTTCTGCAGCAGAAAGATGAAGACTTCAGTCTTACGTGTCATCACGTTGTACTCTCATGATGACGTTGTTATGTAACGTGACGAACGCGACGTAACAAACGTAATGTAGCGAAACTAAAGAATGTATATTGCTAAGAAGTGAAAGTCAATTATTCGTTCTGTTGCAACATCAGCGCCCAGCAGCAGAGCTCCGCCTCCGCCATGTTGGACTGAAAGCGACTACCGGACGCCAGTAAAACGTCCTCCTACAAAGAGCCGTAAAACAAAAACATTTCTATCCCATTATCATAATTTTAATGTCTCTACCGAAATGTCCTGTGTTGAACAATAAAAATATTACAAATATGCATACTATCATAATTATTTACTTATTTATTTATTAAACTTTTTGCCCGGCCGATCCCAGAGGAGCAGAAAGTGAGCGATGGACATAGATGGAAGTTTCATCACACAGATTTTGAGATCAATCTCAAAGTTTTTCATGTCAAGGATCCAAAATTGGACGTCCAATAGACCACAGACCATGGATGTATAAGAGGGTCCAACAGAAGATAATAAAAGTGATGAATTGCAGCCAATATATCCATTATTGCAGCCGGATATAGCTGGCAGGAAGCTGGCAGAACCGGATATGTCAAATAAACGTGCAGGGCGGTGCGGTCCCATGGGTCTGATGCACGTTCATTATGGCGAGGAAAAGAACTCTGGATTCAGCTGTTACTACTTTCAGGACATCATGATTGAAATGAGGGATATTTAAGTGTTCTACTGGGAAGTTGATTTACAGACGTCTCTTTATACATCCATGGACACGGACTCGTTGGTGTTTTCAGTCCAAAATGGCGGCAGAGTTTCATCTCTTTGCTTCTAGACTCTTTGACAAAGCTATCAATGCTATAAAAATGAGCAACTATGAGAAAATAAAAATTGTACATAGTTCAAATAATGTTATAATGTAATGTTTGTACATTCAGAATTGTTTAGGAAAAATCTGATTTGAAGATAGTCCAAGAAATTACATCACAATAAACAAAAAAAAACGGATGTAGGCACAGGAAATGTTTCTATTGCAGATTAAACTATCAAAATGTCATAAAAATAAGCATATCTCAAAAACAAAACAAAATGCACAGTTCAAATAACTTATAGAGTGCTAAGAAATATTTTTTCTATATTTCTACATTTAGAAATATTTTGGATCAATATGATTTGTGTGTTTGTTTCTAAAATTTAATGAAAAAAATGTTCGTTTTTTTGTATTTCTTTTAATTTACAACACAATTTCAACACTTTTGTCAATTATTATACTTTATTTGACTTACATAACCTTTTAGCTGAGGTTGTACAGATTTTAGGGATGTAAATCATTTGAAAATACTCAAAGAAATCACATCACAATAAGCAAAAATATAATTTCTATTGCAGAGTTCACAGAGTTCAATTTGTAATCCGTGCGTCATAATCTGGATTAAAACGTGAATCCAACAAAAACATGAGACTCATAATTATGTCACACCTTCCCTTCTCACTGCAGCAACACTTCCTGTGCCGAATCCATGTGCACAGGAGGTGCTCAGTAGTTTTTTGGTGCATGATCCTTAACTGTGTCTTTTGGTATCAATAATGAAGGAGGGCTGCATTCTACAGATGCATATTTAATGTGAAGACATTTAGTTATCTGTCACACATAATCTTATAGTCCTCCTGACTAAAGGCTGATATGAGGGGGGAAACCACATTAGTGAAATATTAATCACATATTAATTGTGTGTACATGGTATTTTTGTCGGCTGATATTCAGACGTTTTGTTTTCACTTCATCTCTCAGTCTGACATCATGTTTATTTTAGCGGTTTCCTGTTTGTTATTTTGCTCCTAATCAATAAAGTTGTGACTGATTGGTTATCCGTTTGGTTATTTGCCCAGTAGACGTTCATATTTCCATTTTTTATCCTGAGCACTTTACAGACTTCTCATCCACGTTGGTTTAAAAGCTGCAGGTTCAAAGTTTATTCCTGACCGTGGAAACATCAGTTGAGAAAACAATCTCACTACAAACTCCATTTAGTAGCTGTATACTAGATTTTCATTATGTCACATGATCTTTATCAGGCGGCAACCTCCGGGTCTGAGAAGTGAAGCCAATGCGATAGTCCCTTAAACCAGCAGGGGGCGACTCCTCTGGTTGTATAGAAGTCTGATTGTATAGAAGTCTATGAGAAAATGAGCCTGCTTCTCACTTGATTTATTACCTCAGTCAACATTGTAAACATGAGTTTATGGTCTCAATCTCTAGTTTCAAGTCTTCTTCAACACAGCATGATGTTCATTTAGTAAATGATGGTCCCATTTAGAGTCAGATAGACCATAAAGCAGGGGATGCTTTAGGGCGGGGCTACCTTGTGATTGACAGGTCGCCACCACGGCGTTGTCCGGTCTGGCAGTTGTCCGTGTTTTCGTGTTACAACTTTAACCCTTTCACAGCGTGTTTTCAGTTCACCATCAGCCGTCGCCATCTTTGTTTTTTGGCCGTCTCCATCTTGATTTTTGGGCGTCTCCATCTTGGTTTTTGGGCGCCACCAACTTAGTTTTTTGGCCATCACCAACTTAGTTTTTGGCCGTCACCATCTTAGTTTTTGGCCGTCTCCATCTTGATTTTTGGCCGTCACCAACTTGGTTTTTGGCCGTCACCATCTTGGTTTTTGTATCATCTGGAAGACTTCTGGAACCAGGATAAACATTTTGATTTTGACTGATGTATGATTTAACCAGTTTCTATTTTCTTACACAAAGCATCTCAAAAAACATTAAATACTAGAAGTGTCTGTTACGTTGAGGTCCAAAGTTCAGACGTTTAGAAAATGACGTCACCACCAGGTCCATTTCGTAGTGGTTCTGGAGCTTTCGATCATATCACATGAGCTTCATCAGCAGATGGAGTTGGACGATGTCGTCATGATGTGCTCGGAAACCCAGAAGTTCCTAAATGGACCTTGTGGTGAGATCTCTCCTGTTATGACCTCATTCACTAATGTTCCCATCGTTTCCAGTTATCACCCAGTATCCCATCATCCTTCACTCCTCCCTGAGTGACTGTCTGCAGTTCAATCCAATCTTTATTGCCCCTTGAGATGAATATGGATTGCAGATGGAGTTAACAATAAAATAATGAAATAGAAATACACAATAAAAAAGCGAAATAGGAATGCAATAAAATAAAGGAACACAAGTAAAAGCACAAAAAAGGTTGATAAAACCCTGCAGGGAGTCAATAGCTGAATATACTGCTATAAAAATCACACCGCTGCATCCAGCAGAATGAATAGGTGACGTATGACTGACAGTAATAAGGTTTACAAACAGCTCTATTCAGTTGTGAGAAGGAGTCTAGACATTTCTCTCTGCACTGTGAGTGAATAATGGGACAGCTAGTTAAAGAAAAAAGCCTCCTGAAAACAGTTTAGCAGTTTAAAAATAGCAACTGGAAAACATCTCAAAGTCTTGTTGTTCTGCTTCTCTGTGGATATCATGAGATATTTCCAGTGCAGCTACAATGGAATAAAAAAGTAAACTACAAATGCAGCACAAAACCTTTCAGTTATCTAGAACATCAACAGTAGGCTAAACATCCTGTTTTGGTGTCAGTCCCTCAGGATTATCGAGCAAAGCGCTCCTTTCTAAACTCTTCATTTTGCACATTCGACTGTCACACAGGGAGAAAGAAATCCACCAAGAGAGGAGGAATACGCGGCAATCTCTCCGCCGACGGTAGCCCCGAGGGAGCGAGAGTACAATGCATCCAGCAGACAAGTTGCGTTATCAGTAAAAGGATCCGATTCTCCCTCTTAGGATGAAAAAACAGCGTGCTCTCTCGCTGTCAGTATCACTGCTGCTCCTGCTTATTGCTCATTACCTGAACGTAAAGCACAAAGCTAAGTACAACAAGTTCACACCTGTTCTCTTGGGGTTGTGGAAGTCATTGATGGGAATGTAGGAAATCATCTAAAGTAAATGTAGACAAGGAGGAGGTGAGATTCACACAATTACAACTTCAGCACAAAATAACTGCTGGATTGTGAGGAGCATCACAGACTGATGACATCTCAGCGGTGTACAGTTGTGGACAACCCGTTCTCACTTCCAACTCATCATATACTGACGCTTTGTCAGACCCCTTGCCGTCACTTTTCGGTATCACTAAACACGTGCTAAAACGACCCCTCGTCGTCACTCTTCGGTCGCACTAAACACGTGCTAAAGCGACCCGTCGCCGTCACTTTTCGGTCGCACTAAATACGTGCTAAAACGACCCCTCGCTGTCACTTTTCAGTCGCACTAAAAGTGCTAAAACGACCCCTGCCCGTCACTTTTCAATCACACTAAATACATGCTAAAACAACCCCTCGCCGTCACTTTTCAGTCGCACTAAACGCGCTAAAACAACCCCTCGCTGTCACTTTTCGATCACACTAAACACGTGCTAAAACGACCCCTCGCCATCACTTTTCAGTCGCACTAAACGCGCTAAAACAACCCCTTGCCGTCACTTTTCAGTCGCACTAAACGCGCTAAAACAACCCCTCGCCGTCACTTTTCGGTCGCACTAAATACGTGCTAAAACGACCCCTCGCCGTCACTTTTCGGTCGCACTAAACACGTCTTTTCAACCTTTTCAAAATAAAACTACTTAGTTAGATTTAGGAAAAGATCGCGGTTTGTAACTTAAGTACGGAAGTTACACGACAAATCAACAACAATCAACAACTCTGACTTTTGGTTTCACACGGGACACGAACACCGGTCTCCTGGGCAAAAGCTTTTTGACCCCCCCATCCATCCATCCCGACCTCCTCCCGTTCGTCGCTCTCTATACTTCTCAATTCATAATTAAGTGGATACGAATTGATTTTGTGCTGACCATCATGAAAAAAATGTGAAATGTATGTCTATGTACACGAATCAATACATTCAATTTCATGACCATTTCACAAACTGCTGTGCGTCTTGACTGGTAGTTAATGGTGCGTCTCCTACCGCTGCTAAAGGGTGCTTTGTGTGGCGGTATCGAACGCCGACGGCTGTGACAAAGCGTCTGTATTTGACGCCCTGGGAATGAGACCGGGCTGGGGATTCACACAATTACAACCACTTCAGCACAAAATAACTCCTGGATGGCGAGGAGCATCACAGACTGATGAGATCTCAGCGGGGAAAGAGACGGCGAGGTGATGGGAGGTCTGGGTCTTCATGCAGCAGCACTCTTTTTCCATTTTTATTCTTTCGGAGCAGGTAGTTGCCTGGGTGGGCCTGGCTGGAGCCAATCTCTGCTGCCCTTTCCTGCCCCCGGTGTCGTGCAGCTCCTTGATGGGGAGCGGCTGACAGCCGATGACCCGCTCAGCAGTCAGCGGTGCAGACGAGGTGCTGCAGTTTGTCCTTGGAAGCGGGAGGAGGCCGAGCCAGGACGCTTTCGATTATTGCCTCGGAAAAATTGGGCTGTTGCGCGGTGTCAAGTTTTCTCAGATGCCACGGGAAGATCGACTGTTGTGCTTTCCTAATTAGGCAGGAGATGTTTTCTTTCCATCTGCAGGCAGTTAGTGGACTCATGTGCAGCCATGTGTGTGCTTGTGTTTGTGTGTGTGTACATGACATGCATGCCCTCTGCAGAAAAGATCGATGTTTGTGTGAATATGAAGAAGGCGGTTATGGAGAAAAATGGTCTTGTAGCAGATATAGTGATTTATTAGACTGCTCTCACAAAGATCCTCTCAGGAAGAGAGGAAGTTAGCTGGAGGCGATGTAACCCACCTCTGTTTTCATAAAGCCTTTAGCCATGCAGTCAGGAGTTAAAGGTTATTATATAGATGCACACATGCATTTGCCAGCTGACTGAGCTGCGAGGTGAAAGGGCGCCATAGATGACAAAAGGCGTTATAAATAAATGTCTCCACATCCGACGATATGAAATAAAGTCAGAGCATGACAGCAGAGAGGATGCTGCTAACACATGGCTCCGTGACACGTCTGTAATGTAATATAATATTAATAAGTATGTTTTCTTTAGTGTATAATCACCTGAAACTAAGAACCATTGTGTTTCTGTTACCTTAGAATGAGCCGTTTAAATCTACATAAAGAGCAGGTCCTCTTCACGGAGCCGGCCACCATGTTTCTACAGTAGCCCAGAACGGACAAACCAAACTCTGGCTCTAGAGAGACATTCACGTTTCGCACGAAACACGTGCTAAAATGACTCCTCGCCGTCACTTTTCGGTCGCACTAAACACGTGCTAAAGCGACCCCTCGACGTCACTTTTCGGGTGCACTAAACGCGCCAAAACGACCGCTCACCTTCACTTTTTGGGCGCTCTAAACACGTGCTAAAATGACCCCTCAACTTCACTTTTCGGTCGCACTAAACACGTGCTAAAATGACCCCTTGCGGTCACTTTTCGGTCGCACTAAACACGTGTTAAAATGACCCCTTGCGGTCACTTTTCAGCGCACTAAACACATGCTAAAACAACCCCTCACTTGCACTTTTCGGTTGCATTAAACACATGCTAAAACAACCCCTCACTTGCACTTTTCGGTCGCACTAAACACGTGTTAAAACGACCCCTCGACGTCACTTTTCAGTCACACTAAACACGTGCTACAACAACCCCTTGTCGCCACTTTTTGGTAACACTAAACGTGCTAAAATGACCCCACGCTGTCACTTTTCGGAGTTACTGCAGCTATGGGCGTGGCCAATATATATGCACACATGCATTTGCCAGCTAACTGAGCCAGCGCCATGCATGACAAAACGTGTTATAAATAAATATCTCTGCATCCGATGACATGAAATAAAGTCAGAGCGTGACAGCAGAGAGGATGCTGCTAACACATGGCTCGGCGACACGTCTGCCGCCAAGGATGCTGTTACTAGAATAAATTCATTGTCTCACTCTGGGACTCATTAAAGTACACTACTAGTACCGTCATTATGTGGGCACCCAAACTGAGTCAATGTTGTCCCTTACCCTCGAAAAACCAAAGGCTCATTAAAACACACGAGAGCAAATGAGCGCCCAAAAGGAGCAGGCGTGTGTGACCCATTTTGGCTTCGTTTGCTGTACAACACACACACACACACACGTCCTGAATAGGGAACTGAGACAAGAAGTGGATGAAGGCCACACATGTCAAATGTGCCAAATGAAATCACATTAGTAACTTAAGTGAAATCTAATTAAAATCAAGTTGAATCAGCAGCTGAAGCGATGAAACCAACGCTGCTGCTGCTGCTGCTGCTGCTGGTTGGCTCGCCGCCCTGCAGCCACGACACCATCTCACGCTTCTGGATACAAAAACAGGGGTTTCCTCTCAAACACACAACGGACTGCAGGACTCTGGTGTTACAGAGGTTTATGCTCTTCTTCTTCTTTCCTCTAACATCCCCTCCGCCCGTTAGATGACCTGCACAGCCGAGGTTTGCAGATAGGTTCATTCAGGCAGTAAAAGTCCTACCAGGGGTGTCTTAATTGACCGGCGGTCTCTGCAATCAAACTATTAAATAGAAGCAAAATGCTAATAAAACAGTCTTATGTCCACTGGCCAGATGGCGGCTCATTAACAACTTTTTTTTATGCTCAGGACAATCATTTGTATCGTAGAAACACAATTATTTTTTTTCTCATGAATCGACTGCACACATTAGTTTCTGCCACACTGGAGTCTGAAACAGTTCAACAGTTTTTTACGTTTATTAAAAGATTTAATCGCAATTAATCACAAATTAGTCTGCATTTAGCATAAAACAATATGCTCCAATCATAACATGGCAAACTGCAGCCCATCAGGCAACAACAGCTGTCAGTGTGTCAGTGTGCTGACTTGACTATGACTTGCCCCAAACTGCATGTGATCATCATAAAGTGGGCATGTCTGTAAAGGGGAGACTCGTGGGTACCCAGAGAACCAAGGGACAAGGTCAATGGACCCCTTTGAACATGGCAATGACAGTTTTTCCTCGCCAAAATTTAGTGTAAGTTTGGAGCGTTATTTAACCTCCTTCACGGCAAGCTAGTCTGACATTTCATATGATACCAGTATCTTCACTGTAGCTTTAAAACTCAGCTCGCTACAACCTAACAATCACAAGTTGCGTTAACGCGTTATCACGTTAACTTTGACAGCCCTAATTTTCGTTTTCATACTCAACAAACAGGATCAAACATTCATTAACCTTAACAATTTGTTGTTTAAATACACTCATGTTACAAATATTATATCCATGAAATGTAATTATACTCTGTTGTGAGACTGAAGAATGATGACACTTTTGTAATAAACACTGATTCAATGAACTTAATGTCCTCGCAGTTTCTGTTTAATTATGTCAAATAAACTGTTAATTGCATTTATATTTAATTTTGTTAATGATATATGTGTGTGTAAAACTCCTCCTAAATCATTCTGAAGAGTTTGTAGAGTTTACTTGTTTCCTATGTATGTACAGATGTGTGTATATGTATGAATGTATGTACAATAGGCTTATATGTATATGTGTATATGTATGCACACATCATATTACCACCTACTTTCTTTTCTTCTTTTTTCTCTTTTTTAATCTATTTTTTTCAATTTAATTATATTTTTTTATTTTATTTTTATTATTTTCCTTCTGTTTATTCTTATGGTTATTATTTTCTTTATTTCTTATTTTTTTCTACTTTACTATCATTATAATATTTAATATTATAATAATAATATTATAAATATTTATGTTAACACCTGCACTCCTGCAATAAATTATTAAAAATAAAAAATGCATCCAATCATCTCCAACTTTCATGCATTGAAATTAAGACTTGCTTGTCTTAATTATTTAGGTGCTACAGGTCAATCAGTTGTGGTTGTTTCAGGTGAATCTGATTAAATAAACTGTTAACACAAAGTATAATCCTAATGAAACTTGACATAGTTGGTGATTTTATCACTTTAACTCTGCTGACTGTATTTAAAGGAATTTTCCTTGAAGGTGGTTCTTTAATAATCAGATCTAAAACTTAACACACTGAGAAAATCAGTTCAATCAAAATTCAATAAAACTTCTCCAACAGGCTCCGTACCAGAGAGATCTGGAGCTTCCAGCTACTTCTTGTTCCCATTCTGATATCGATCATTCTGGTATCGATGCTCTCTAAGAATGTATGTTGGGTTGTACTTCTGGACTACCACACCAGTCAGAACCTCTCTCATCTGGTACTCCTCACCTCAGCTGGCAGATGCAGCAACACTGACACCTGGAGGTTCAATACTGACACTGCAACGACATTATAGTGGAGCCTCCACTCAAAACAATAATAAATAAAAATATTATGAATACAAATACATACACATATAATAATATTGAGGATCCTTTTCTTGTACATCAGTCAAATACACCATTCCTCCTCTATCTTCCACATAATTCCAATAATATAAAGGAACATATTAGATTTTAAAGCTGGTATATTTCTTTTAATTGTGTAATGTATATGATCTTTCGTGCTCTGTGTGACTGTACTATTTGTTTATTGTTATGGCCCGGTCTATCTTAAAGGAAGGGTCGGTGATCTTGAGAGACTAGTGAGAGTACACTAGATTTTTTAAAATGATCCAACC